>JAJMDQ010000004.1:134426-416406 GCA_030573815.1 Kurtzmaniella cleridarum | reverse complement strand
TTTTAGAAGATGATCTGGATTTAACAATGCCTATAGCTGCTATTGAATCGCTTGTGACTATGCTTCGAGTAAAGCAGCCTTCTACTTCTTCAGAACTTATCAATTTAACCAAGTCTAATATTGATATTCTTAAATCATCGATCCCAAATGCTATTTCTTTATCAGCTGGTTGTGACTTATTTATGCGATTTGTACTTAGAAATACCAACTTATATTCTGATTGGGAATCATGCAAGAAAAACCTTGTCGAGAATGGTGAATTGTTTGTTCAAAGATCGAAGGAATCTCGTGATAAACTGGCCCAATTTGGACTTCCTTTCATTAAAGATGATGATATCATATTAGTGCATTCATTTTCTAGAGTGGTATATAAATTGTTACTCAAGGCTAGAAAAGAAAAAAATGTTAGATTTAGAGTAATAGTCACTGAATCAAGACCAAGTGGTAAAGGCCATATTATGTCTAAAATGCTTAAAGAAGCTGATATTCCAGTGGAACTTATTGTAGACAATGCAGTTGGATATGTAATTCATAACGTTGATAAGGTTCTTGTTGGTGCTGAAGGGGTTGCAGAATCAGGAGGAATTATTAATCATATCGGTTCTTATCAAATCGGATGTTTGGCTAAAGTAAATAATAAACCATTTTATGTGGTTTCTGAGCTGCATAAGTTTGTTCGTTTATTCCCTCTTGCCCCGGACGATTTACCAAAGCAACTCAATGAAGAAATAATCAAAGATTCAAATGATGACATCAATTTAACAACTCCATTGATTGATTTCACCCCTCACGAATATATTACTGCTTTAATTACTGATTTAGGTGTGCTAACTCCATCTGCAGTTTCTGAAGAATTGATTAAGATGTGGTACGATTAATATTATAACGACATATTTACCAAAGTGATTGCATTTATATAAGATTATTTGCGAAAGCTATAATAGATACTTTAACATTTTCTTTTCTTCCCTAAAAAATTTTGGAAAAAATGCAAGTTTCATTCTTGTATCACTTCCCTTATAGTATCCCCCAATGCTTCTAAATCATAATATTGACTTTCTCCGCTTCTTTTCACACTTATGCATTTAATTCCATGACTATTTAATGTTTCTCTTTCTATTGGAATTGTAGAGTTTTCTAGATGTATTAAATGTGTAACGAAATCACTCCATGAATATTTTTTAGGTTGATTTTTCCCAAAAGAATATAATGCCAGCTTAACAATGGTTTCAACAAACCAAACTGCATTCATACCATCAGTTTCTCTATCATATGACCCATTAAGTAAAAAAATTTTTTTCTTATTAGGATTTGACAAAATTGATTTCCCCGTCCCTTTTAATATTAATACCGGAACAATACTTGTCATTAATGATCCAATCAGATATATAATTACTTCTGCTTGATTCAAGTTCAAACAAACCCTGTTGTTTGCAGTGGGTAGTATTTCTTCTCCGTATGGTGAAATATAAAAAATTCTATCAATAGGTGACATTAATGGAGCAATATTTTCAGATTTATTAAAATGAAGCTGAGATTTCCGAAGTTCTGGATGGGTATATTGTGGTACTCCACCTTCATATTCGTTACCTTCTTCTTCGTCTTCCAGATTTTCAAAATCACTTTGGCATGGAGTATTTGAACCGGGTGATATTGAATCAAGATGTTGATATTGAGGAATATCATTGTCATCAACACCAATTACAGGTGTCACGACACTTACAGGGCTGCCAGGTCTTGTCTTCTTAATTACAGGTGGATAACTTTCGGATTCTGAAGGATGTGAAATTTGGGACTGACCCGTAATTACATGACCATTCTTCAAAACTGCACTGATATGATAGGTGAAATTTGTGTTTAAACAGGGGATAACTTCAGTTTTAGGATCAATATTGGTTATTCTTGCAAAAAGTTCAATAGCTGAATCCAAACTTCCTACAAATGATCGTACTCCAGTTAAAAACAAATTACCCACATTAGCCAATTCATATCTAAATTGCTTGTTTGCCAGTTGACGCAGTCGGCGAAGTAGCTCTGTGTGTACATAGATTAAATATGCTCTGATGATCTCTTTTGTTGCAGGATTAATATTTGTCCATAAAGGATGAACACCTTCTACAATTTCATTCCACTCTCTTTTAGCATTGACTGGATCGGCAGAAAGCCTAAAAGATAATAGTTTTTGTAAGTTCTCTTGACTAGCAGGGATAAGACGAGTAAGTCTTGATCGAATATCTCCAATTGCGGGCCCTCCTACAACTCGAATAATTTCTGAGGTGGATCCTCCATTGTCCAGAATGGGTAAAATATAGCTCACAGGTAAATGAAGTGAGTCAAAGAACGATACAAGTTCATTGGTGGCTGTTCCTCCTGATATCACTGTCACTCCGCCCATGGTTACAAGTGTTGCAAACTAAACTATAATTTGAAAGTGCGAAATACATTTAATAATCTGGAGCAGTCTTGGCTGCACACCACACATTACTTTTCGCTGGTGGGGTCACATTATTTGGTCCCACCACAAAAGGAAGATACTTTTTAAGCTGATTTTTATTTTGTTACCCAAATCAATTAGATACTAAGCATGCTGATATTCAAAAGAACTCCTTTAATTCTTTGTTTGTTTGTTTCTTTTCTAAAATTAATATAATTTATATTATTATCATTATTTTTGGTTAGTCCTTTAAAAAATACGTGTTTAATCTACATTTATATGTAATGCCTATTAATTAATTCGTTCCTTGGTTATCATTAGAATTTGATCTAGAAAGTATATCTCGATTATCATGAGCCTCAGTTTCTTTATCACTATTGTCTTTTTTACCTTCATCCTTTGACATATCAAAACACAACCAACTGGGCCAGGCAACTTCGTCTCTTAATATACTTCGAAGTTGTTCTACCAAAAATTTCTCAACTTTCCCTACATTTCTTAAGACGTTGCTCTCAACTTCACCAATTTCCAGTTCAATTTTAATTTTTCTAATGATATCCACTCTTTCTCTCCTCGAACCTGTAAAATTCGTATAATCTACTATATTACTACCGTGTGCAGTAGTGTTGAATGTCTCAGAATCATCTATATCACAAAGAAATGAAGTATAGACTGAATTTTTCAAATATGCAACTACCATTATTGAATGAATATCGATGTCTGTAATATGCAATTTTATAGGGAGTGTGATGAAATTGGGCAGAGGATAGTTGACTAAAAGATCTACTTTTAATTCAACGTGTAAATCACCCAGATATTTCAATTCCAAAGTAAATTGAATATCGTTTTCAGATTTTTCAATTGACGTTGTTTCCATACTTCGATTTAAGATTGGGTTTGATATAGTACGAAGATAAGGGTAAGGATGATGATGATGATGTGAAGGGTCTATGAAAGGATGAGCACTCCCTGGATTACTCACTGCTGCTGCTGCTGCTGCTGCTGCTGTTCCCATAGCAGTGACTACGCTTGCTCCAACGGGTGTGCCTGGTCCATCACTAATACCTCCCACTCCTCCTGCACCTACCCCATGGAGCCCAACATTGAATGATTGAGGATTATACCCTAAATTGAGAATTGGTAGTGAATCAGTGCGATGTGGACGCACCGTTGAGTCATTTTGTTCTTGTTTTGAAATATTTTCCTGGTCAATATCTGTAGTTACCTCCATTTCTGAAGTGTCATTTTCTACTTCCTCATCGGATGAATCCTGTTCACTAATTACTACGTTCAATGCATGCTCATTTTTACCTTCATCTTCCTCGTCATCTTTATAAAATTCATCGAATGGATCGCCAATATGTCTTACAGTTATTTCTGGAGCAATCGATCCAAGCGTAAAGTCGGTCACTGATAAATGATTGATGAATGAGGGCAAGGACAAATTGCCAAATTGCTCATCTAAAAACGCCTTGATTGAATTGTTAATGTTTCCATCTTCAACTAGTTGATCCCAGTTAATATCAAAGGACATTGGGGTTTGGGATATGATTTATCCAATGAATTGTGTGTTACAAGGAACAATCCACAAGATGAGAATTTTGAGGTCAAATATTTATTTGGAGAAATTATATGCAAAATTGCCAGAAAGACGCAACAAATAGCTTACCTCAACAACCATTGCCAATCTTGTATATTTCATGAGCGATGTGGTAAATAATACAATAGAATGATAAATTTTGGCTAGTCCAAAGTGTTCATACCCTTCATACAAAGGTTTTAGGGAATTATAACACATATAAAGCCAAAAGGTTTGAAGATGTAATTACAGAAGGGTGTATTGGTGTAATGTTGCAAAGAAATTACTTTTGAAATAAGATCGCTAATTTTTTTTTATGAGTTTTTATTTTTTAAAAAAACTATTTTTATTTTTCTATCTATTTTTTTCTTCTTCCTTTTTTTTTTTTTTTTTTACAAAGATTCTTTAAGTTGCAGTATCTAAGATGGCTAGTGTGGAGTCGAATGGTTTTTTTTCGTCTTATGACAATGTCCCCACAATTTAAGTAAAATTGGAAAGTTTATAAAACCAAAAGTCAAAATGAATATTAAAAATAACTAGGACTCCCAAAACATCTGTTTGACGCTTGCATAACAGATCTAACTTTTGACTAGCATTAATGTCGCGATAATGTAGTCTACTGAGCCCTTTATCGATTGCTTGTTCTTTCATTTTATAATGTGTTTATGCTTATGTAAATCAAAGTTAGCGCGCAACCGGACCTCAATTAGAATTTTTATTTTATATGAAAAAAAGAAATGATAAGCAGAAAAGAAGACGAAAAAAAAACTTTTAAGAAGCACAGAAGTTCCAGACTTTGTAAAAATTGAAAAAAAAAACCTTCTTCAAATTTATTTGATTTTAGTTGGTTTTAGTTGTAATTTTGATTTCATAAAAGAAATTAAAGATCAGGACAATTCCATTTCTTAAACAGCTTTAAACAGTCGCTTCAAAATATATTACTTACTCCCAATATGATAAGTTGTAATAAATTGAAAATAGTGGTAATTGGAGTAGGAATCATTGGACCTCGACACGCTGAACATATAATATCAAACCCAAATACTGACCTTTTTGGTATTGTTGATCCAGGGAATGCGGGCCCCAAAGTAGCAGAAAGGTTTGGAGTTCCTTACTTTAAAGGTATTCAAGAAATGGTACAAATTTGCAAGCAAGAAGATATTCCTCTTCCCGATGGTGCGATTGTATGTACCCCAAATGTGACTCATGTCAAAGTTGCAGCGGAATTAGCATCCCATGGAATTCATTTGTTAGTGGAAAAACCTTTATCACCAACACCATCTGAGGCAATCGCATTAAAAATCTATTGCGATAGTAAGCAAGTGAAACTTTTAGTTGGTCATCATCGAAGATTTAACCCACACATTGTCACCACCAAACAAAATCTAAATAAAGTAGGTAAAATTATTGCAGTTCAAGGAACATGGACTCTACGTAAACCTTCTTCATATTTTGAGTCTGCTGCATGGAGAACAGATATAAGCACTGGAGGTGGCGTTCTTTTGATTAACTTAATTCATGATATTGACCTTTTACAATACATGTTTGGCCCCGTGGAAAGAGTATACGCTGAGTTACTTTGTAAGCAGAAAACTCAATATCCTAATGTTGATGAAGGTGCAGCTTTAACCATAAGGTTTAAAAATGGTATTTGTGGCACTTTCCTTTGTTCAGATAACGTTATATCACCATTTAATTTTGAAAGTAGTACCGGTGAAAACCCGACTATTCCTTTTCATGAAGATGTACATGGCTTATATCGTGTTTTTGGTACCGATGGAACTTTATCAATCCCGGATTTTACTTTATATCACCAGCAACTGAACTATGATGAAAAGCAGCAAGAACCTTCCTGGTTAAATCCAATTAAAAAGGAACTATTACTCGATGACCCCAAATCTGAGCTACTTGCTCAGATGCCTTTTGATTTACAATTAGATCATTTTGTAGATGTTATTCGAGGATTAAATGAGCCATTCTGCAATGCAATTGATGGGATATCTTCGGCACTTTGTATAGACGCTGTTCTTAAAAGTATTCAAACCGAGCTTCCTCAACGAGTAGCAGATCCAACTTCAATTAAACCTGATTACTCTAGCTTGGGAGTTAAAGATATTTCTGAAATTCTGAACACTTTTGAGGATTTGTAGTCAAATTTGAAAAAAAAAGAAAAGGAAAAATCTAAACAGTTGAATCAAAATTAAAAGATGTACGTGGATTAATTGTATATATGGGTACTAAATACTCTTATTAAGAGATTATAGAGAATTTTAGTTTACTTGAAATGGCTAAAAAATTATATTAGAAAAGTATATATCTAAAGTAGCAATGTTTCAGTGGATGAAAAATCAATTGCTACTAAACAAAAAATGTTTTATTGATTTAAAAGACAATAGTAGAGTTGTAAGTTTTTAAACATTAATGTTTATGTAACTTATTGACTATTATTAAAATAGTCTATTCAGTACATAGCATTAAATCGCAGCAAAAATTAGTTTGACTAAAATGTAGCGAGATGTAGCAAAATTGCTGCAAATAAAGGAAGGAAACCTTAAGAATTTAAGAATTGTTTTTTTTTTATTTAAATTGTTGAGATGGTTAAGCCTCTACTAATGAAATGACTTAGCTAAAATGTACTAGAATATGGATTAGATACCAATCATAATTTTATAATTTGTAAGTCTATATAGATCACTATGCATTAACCTTGAGCAAGTTCTACATAAATATATATTTAGTTAAAACATGAATATTCAAAGAAAAAAAAAATAAAAAAGAACAAACAGGAACTATCAATGGGACTACATTTTCGCTCACTTTCGCCTGTGGGAATAATCCAGTTTGGCATATCTTAAAATCCATGCAAATGAAAATTTGAAAAACTTAATCCAAGATCAACTAGTGCCTGTGCCCTCTATAATTTCTAAATGTAGCTTTTGATTGTAAAAAATAAAGCGACACTGCTGAATTTGCCAGTATATTTATTTTTATTTTTTTGCTCTATCTATTACTTTCCTAAAGCTAGCTTACCAAAGAAATAGAATACGTAAATAATCGTCTTTATATGCCAAATAAGTAATAATAAAAACCGGCCTGAGAGCAGCCTAATAATATTGGTTCTGTATATACCATAGAGCCAAAAAGTAAAAAACATAAAAAAACTGCATACAACCACATCTCAACAACCAATAGTTCAAACTCAATTCAAAATCATTGTAATAACCATTCGAAATGTCAAAGTTCGTTATTCCCACTGCATTAAAAGAGTTAAGATTCCACTTATCCCAAACAGGAGAAGCTTCAGTTCCTCTTAGATCATTTTTGACTTCCAACTACAATGCATTAAAGAAAAGTCAACCAAAATTGCCAATTTTAATCAGAGAAGCCTATGGAGTTCCTCCATCAGTTACTGCCAGATTTGAAAAGGGAAAGGAAGTCCAAACCAACTTGGAAGGTTTAGATACCAAGGGCATTGAGCTGTCATTGGCCAGCTTGCTCAAGAATTAGGTTGTATAGTATAATACGTATTACATAGACATAAAATGGAATGATTATGAAACAAGTGTAGGAAGAGATGCAAAAATGCAAAAAAGTTGTATCAGTTTTAGAAATTTAAACACTAGAATAAGAAATTTCTTTGTTTGAGTAACAAACCTCTTGCCACGCTTTTCATGTAACTTCTATCAAGTTTCTACTACGTGTTTTAGTAGAGCGTTTAATATCATCAATCGGAGTGAGACAAAAATCAATTTTGACCCACAATCTCATTTAATAATATACGGTTGAAATTAGAAGGGAAAACTACACACACACATACATACACTACATTGGTTATTAATATTTGATTAATTAAACATCGAATAACTCAAATTATGAATTTTTTTTTACCTTAAGAAAGATCTGCATTAGCTCTAGTTTTCTCCGAATTGAAAAATACCCCAACCTAAAGAACCCATGTATTCATTGTAAACTTCCCTTCCTACCTCATTATCATTGCTAGCTACTCCCGCAGCTACTACAATTGGCAAAAAATGTTCTGCAGTTGGATGTGCACTTTTGAAAAGCTTAGAGTGGGCATTCTTTAAATTTTCAAAATTTTCTAATGTTGGTTTTTCAGTTACCAACTTAGTAAGAAGTTCCCCAAAAGGTCTTGCGTATGGAGCCAACTCCCCTTTGAACATATAATGTAAATCTCTCAAATTATGTACACTCATCCCAGAGCAAATGATCATCCCCGTTAAGTTCTTTTGCTGTTTCTCGTCCCAAACTGGATTTTTCCTAAAATAGTCAAGAGTTTGCCCCAATTTATAATGAGTTTCGAAATCACTATCTTTCAGTGTAAGAGAAACTTGAATGACCGAGGTTTCTGGGAGATCCCAGTCCATAGTCTTAGGTTTATTTGATGATTTAGTATTATGATCAGAAAATGCTACTTTGAAAGGTACCCATACTCCATGATCTATACCTCTTGGAGTCAATTTTGACTTAAAGTTATTTTTTTCAAGATGGGCCTTTATCGCTTCTGCTACGTTTAATGAAGTCTTTGAATGGAATTCTTCTTGATACATATGATCCGGGAACCCGTAAAAATCATAAATCAAGGAATTTTCCACTAACGGATCTATAATTTTACTCTTGTTAATTGAAGTCAGTTGTTTTTGGCTATCTGGAATAGCTATTTCAATCAAGTTAGAACCAGATGATTGCCAATGTGCACTAACTACTATTATATAATCAGGTTTCCATTCATACTTAATTTTGTTGCCAATTTGTTTCACTTTTTTCCAAGCTCCTGCGCTTCCAAACTCGTCATCCTCGTACATGAAAGTGGGTCCTCCATGGGATAGAAAATAGACGGGATATGGCTTCGAAGCTAATGATTGAACAGCACACAGGTTCATTAATCGAGTATAGGCTAGGATAAACAAACTGGTTATTATACTTGTAATGAATATATAATTGGGCATGCACCAAGCAAATATAGCTGATTATATGAATTTGCACCCAATTAAATATCAAGTTACATATGACAAATATGTTTTTATTGCCTTTTTTTTTTTCGCCCATGTAATTTTTGATTAGGTCATATTAGTAAAATAGTTACTAAAATTGAATTGTGAAAGTATACAAAGCTTGTGCACTGACTAAGCAAAAAAAAAAAAAGAAAACAAAAAATAGACAAAAAAGTAATTGTAGATTCTAGCATTTAAATATATTGAGGAGATTTATAGTTGATTTATTATGAGGTAATATGTAATATTATTGGCTAAATATTATAATTGGATCCAATTTTTCTGAACTACTGAAATTTGATACTGAAATTCATGACAGACATAATTTTTTATTCTATTAAATTAGTATTCTTTTTCTATTTTTATTTAAAACTTTACAGAATATTATCTAATTTGGTGTACAATTTTTTTTTTCTACAATTATCACAATCCACTTATTTTCGAGCAACAAATCAGTTGTTCCATTAATAATATAAGTGGTCTAATACTTGGATTAGACTATAATTCACTGCAATTTTCATTTTACTACTACGTTATACGTTTTATTGTATATAGTATTTTGTATTAACCAATTCTTCAGGCATTGGTCACATTAATTTTCTCCATAGTTTTTTGATCCTTGGCTTAATTTCCTAGAGTCCAAGTGGAATGCCTAACAAGCTCGTGTAAAATGTTTGATGTAATCTAAAATATTTTTGATCTTAACTAGATGTCGAGCTGTGTAATACGACAAGCGTACCACTTGCCACTAATAGACATCAACACTAATTTCTACTTTTTTTTTTTCTCATGCAAACAGTGTGAAAAAGGAAGAGAAATACGTAAACAAATTAACCGGCAGAAAAATCCTCCCAAAACCCATAAAATAGCTCGCCCGGTATATTTGGAGTTTGTTTTAGAAGAATTTGAGTTACTGCATTAAAAAATTCGAAATGCAAAAATAAATAATCGTAGATTGTGAGTAGTATATACTTTGTTTGATTCCTCTATGTCCTACAACCGCATAAAAATAATGTTTAGACCCTGAAGTGAAAAAATAAACAACCTAGGTGTACTACGTTTAACTCAAATTTTGATACCTCGGTTTCAAATTGCTAATTCCACCTTTAACTTCTTTAACAATAGCTTTAACAATTAAGAACTTTCGATAATAAGTGGATTTGTTCTTCCACCGCAATCCTGTAGTAAACATGCAAAGAAGCAGAATGAGGAAACAATCAAAATAAAATGTAAATAAATATAAATAAAATAGAAATAACAAAAAGGAACTCAAGCACATTCAAGTTAGAAAAATACTTATATACACTTATATATCCACAGACATATAAAAATATTATTATTATTATATATATATATATATTTATAAATGTCACGACTGCGTTACAAGGTGAACCGATTACTTAAAACAATGTCAACTAAATATTTAAAGCTTTTTTTTTTTTGCTTTAAATTCCCATCATCTTTAGCAGGTTACTTTCATGTTTATAATTATCTTAATCATAAATAAATTTACGATACCAAAATCAACTCTTTTTTTTTGACGTAATCAAATAATTGTAAACTTATAACTAGCAAAGATACAGACGATGTTCTTTGTTTAAACTTAAAATTTCGTCATTCGCATTTGAATTCTTTTGTTATCTTTTGTGTCCTAGATTTCAACTTCATGAAAGTTGCTATATACTCTAATCAAACCAGAAATAATTGCTACTTTGATTAATCTCATACCTTTCTCACTCATGCACAAATTTATTTCATGCTTTTTCTTATTGACTTAATTTTTATTCTGCATCATGTTTATTGTTTGTAATTACCAAATTCAAACATGTATGATAATATTAAGCTGTTATATGCATCTAGTTATTATTTACCCTTCCTTCAGAGCGGATAAGAATGACTAAAGCCTTGCATCTATTTTTTTCTGTCTGTATTTATTTTTAGGCTTCTTCGGTATCTAAGGCTGGTGTTATTGGATTCTTTTTTTTCCATTTTTTTTCTCCTTCTTTGTTTGTTTAATTGCACTTCCAGTTACGACTTTTATTGTCTAAATTATTATCCATTGATCACTCAATTACTGGTAAGCTGACTCATATTAAAGCTTAAACTACTCTCCATCACATTCTCAAACGCTACTTGAACTTGAGATCACTATGGTGGGTTTTTTCTCCTCTAAAAAGGTACTTATAATTTCAACTCACTTGCACCCAAACTTTACAAATATTTAATACTAACTGTTTTAGAAACATGAAAGGCAAGGTTTCAATAGATATGCAGAAGAAATTAATAGATATCGACAGAGCAGTGTTGCCGGACTTCCCAATACTGGTTTGGATCGCTCGGCATCTTTGACAAACTCTGCGGGTCTGGCTGCACTTGCTGCACTTAGAAACCATCAACTAAAGCAAGGACAAGATTCATCTCAGCTGCCACAGCAACAGAGAAGCAACTCAATGAGAACTTATTCTCTTAATTTGCGTCTGACTCCTGTACCCTCTTACTCAGCAAATCAAAGGGCCAATTCTTTGCGTACATACGTTTACAATCCTCTGGCTTCATACGTCGCAGGTCTGGCTGTAAGTTCTCCAAGAGCAAACAAACCGGGCACAATCAATAGTCCAGGAACTCAAAGGTTAAGCTCTTTATCAAGTCAAAATCTGAGAAGAGTCAATTCTTTAAGAAAGAATTCCTTGACTAATCCAAAACCAAGTGGATTACCTCCAATAGATGATATGGATATAGATCTGCAAGAGGGAACTATAACACTGACTAAAACTACAAAAATTCAAGATGCACAAGGTAGAGTTACTCTGATCACTGTTGAAATTGTAAGAACTCTTCCGGATGGTCTGAGTGTAACTGAGACTAAGACGAAGAATATTTCGAGGCCAACGCTGAGATCAAACTCTTTAACATACAGAGCTGGCTCCTTGGTATCACAAAACTCGTTGGCTTTACAAAAGATTGATGAATTAAGAGACTTTGATTCTGATTACCATGATTATCCTATACCAGAAGCTGTTGAAATTCCTGCTTCAAATGCGACGAAACTGAAAAAATTAGAGCCTATTTCTCCACCAGCTCAACTAACATCACCATTTCCTCATTCAAACTCGAATAGTCCAAAAAATGCTAACCCAAAACCGTTGAAGCTGATTTTGAAAAACAGCGAACTGATCAAAAAACTGGTACTTGATGCGTCAGCAGCAGCAGCAGCAGCTATTAATGCTTCCCAAAATTCACCAACCGAAGCAACAGTATCTGAAGATGAAGAATTCAAAGATGCTTTGGACGTATTTGGGAATCAAAGTGGTAATAGAAAATCCTTCATTGATGTTGGAGGACCAAGTGAGGCGAATTCTACATCACTTAAGCCTCAACATCCATATAAACAGAGGGCTACTACTCAAATGCTGCCTTTATCAAAAACAATTACAGATGGTGACTCAACAGATGGTGAGTCGGTAGATGATCAGTGTGATGAAGCTTTGACATCTCCTCAACCACTTGTAGCTGAAATTCATTCTTCAGCTGCTCCTAAGAAAGAATCGGAATACCCTACTTCTCATTCTTCTTCTGGTTCTATCAAATTTCTTGAAAAAGTTGAAACCATACCTAATAAACCTTTAAAGTCCGAGGAAGAGGAAATGTGGGCTGCAGCATTCAAAGCAGCGGAGGCTAAGGTTTTAGGTGACAGAAACTCTCATAATAACTCAATTCCTACAAAAAAAGCACATCCAGCTTCACCTTTAGCTAGTAATAAAAGGTCAATGCTGATTACTTCTTCTTTGGTTGATGAATTGAAGAACAAAAAAAGCGTTAGCATCCCAGATCTGAATACAGCTCATCTTAATCATCATGAAATTGATACAAAAGGTGTAAAAGATGGCTATGAATATCAAAATCACCATCGTGATTTCAAAGGCCATTCTATGAGGGATCTTCTGACGAACAATAAAAGCTCTCGTAAAGATCGTGCCAAAGAAGAAAAAAAATTAGGGAAATTGAAGGCAAAAGAAGAGATTGCATTGGAAAAAGGGGAAAAGAAGAAAGATAAGAAAAATAACAGACTTAACTCCTTGTTCCTGATCAAGAGGAAAGATAACAAAGCTGAATCAGATAACGAAAAGTTGGATTCTAATATTCGCCCCATTGAAGATTTAGCAGAAGGTACGAATCAAGAGGCTTTCGTAAAGCCCAACGACGAAAATCTTGAGCCTACAAATCTCCACGAGATTAGAAATTCACCTACAGCTACAAATGGTGCTGTGAATCCAGTAGAGTATAGTACTTATAATTCATCAGACAATAAAGATATCCAAACCCTTGATGCGACTCATCACGTCGATTCAATGAATAACAATTTGAAGTCTTCGTTCAAAGAACCAATTTCAAAACAAAGCAATTTTGTAAATGATGTAATTTTACCAGATTCTCAATTTGATCATCACATATCAAATAACATTGTAAATCAAAATGTTACTGAGGACGAAATTACTCATGCGAAAACAGAATATGAAGTTAGTTCACCCAAGCCAGCACTTGGTGAGATTTGCCAAAAAGAAACATATACTCCTAAGACAACTGAACAAAATGATATTGCATTGAAAGAAGTAGCCGATTTCAAAACACTAGTTTCTAGGCTTGAAAGATCTCCCATGCAAGATGACATATCTGAAATCCAGTTAAAGGATCCTTCATTCGAGCATAAAAAAGCCTCTGAAGTGCTGCATCCTGTTGAATCAGAAATACAATCTATCTCTATGCCCGAAGCATCAGAAAGCATTTTAGAAGATACTAACCAAGTTTCAGAACCTCTTAGAAACAAAAAGGCAAGTAACCATAGCCACGTTAAAGAAGAAGAAGAAATAGAAGAAAAAGAAGAAAAAGAAGAGAAAGAAGAAGAAGAAGAAGGAGAAGAAGAAGAAGATGTTAACGAGGTCAGAGAGTATACTCCAATTGAAGAACTAATGTTAGAAAATGCCATCAAGGAACCACTGCGTAGTAACTCTATTGCAGATATCGAATCCAGTGGATCTATTCATGAAGTTTTGGATTCTAAAAAAAGGCACAGGTATGAAGAATCTGGGTTGGATGAATTTACCATGAAACTTAAGGAAGTAGCTCTTAACTTTTCAGGTAATAGAAAACCAGATGAAACATTTGAATCAGATACATCCGTTTCTGCATCTTTGGACGCATCAAGTAATAAGAGCAAAAAGAAACAGATATCGAACCCAATTCATTTTTTTTCTGGGTCAAAGAAATCATCAACCAGGCCCAGAAAGCTGAGCAGAGACTCTTCGAATGTTAAAGATGATTTAGCTGCATCAAGAAACGCAAATTCCGATCAATTAGACTCAAAAACAAGAGATGCTCATCAAGTGCCAAAGAATATGAGAACTTCAAATAGTACCCAAGTCAGACATTCTGGGTTCAATAAGTCAAATTTTAACAATCGAATGGAAGATACCAATTCTCCTTCAGATTTTACTAACAGTTATAATAATAATACCTTTACTAATCACAATAATGACAATTATGTCAATCATAATTACAATCATAATAACAATAACAATAACAATTATAATGCCAATCTTAATCATACTAATTATTCTTCACAAGTGCAATCCAATAATGTTCTGGGTAATGTATCTAAAATTAATGGAAACCATGGACATATTCAAAATGATATAACCCAACCACAGCCACTTGACAATAATACTGAAATTAAAGGAAGTAAATTGAATAATGCCAATGCACCTGAAACTTTTCAACCATCGGAATATAGTAATGGTAGAATAGTTGATGTTGACAAAAATCAGGGATCATCCAAAGACTCAACAAGTAAAAGCAAAAATAATGCAGATACAAACAATGGGGATAAAGGATTAAATCCAAAGAAAAGAAATAAGTTTAAAGAAAAATTTTACAAATATTTTATCAATTCATATGATAATTAAGATTTAAATAGTATATAATAAAAGGCAGCTTAATTATTTGTTTATAAAAAGGGCGCGCTTTTGCTTAACCTTGTAGGAATAAATGATTTAGGAAAACGATTTATCATAGATTTAGGCCGTTTCAAAAAAGTATATGAATGATCAGAACAAGATGCCGAGTGTGAAGAGTTTGTGTTATGATCGATTTCCGAAAAATAATTAACTGGAGTATAAATTGATCTTTGATACGACGAAATATGAGCAAGACGAATTTTGACTGATGCTAGCCAATCTTTAGTAATCTCAATCAGCGATGAAGTCAGTACAGGAGAAGAATAGTAACATGAAGTACAATAGAAATGGAAGTCTTTATAATCAGGAGTTACAACACAATTACTAGCTTTTGCAACTACGTCGTCATTTAATATATCCTTATGGTGGTACATCCCTACTAATTTCAATTTATTCAGTTCAGATTTTTTTAATTCTCTTAATTCAGATTTGCACCCAAACTATCAAAAATTTAATATTACAAATGAGATTACAGCTTTTAATACTGTGTTATATTCTAAAATCGAAATTGTTTTTTTTTTTTTAAGTTAGTGTATGTCATTCTACTTTTTTTTTTTCCCTCTCGCTATATTCTCTTTTTTTTTAAACTCATCTCATCGATTTGAAAAATATAATAGTTTCTAACCCATAATGCTGAATCCAGATGGTGGAGCTTCCGTAGAAGCAATCCTTTTGGAAGAAAAATTAGGTCGCATTAGGACACAGGCAAACCTGAAGCTTGAAAATCAACGTAATTTGGCGCTTATCCTTTCTGCAGTTGAGGAAAACATCGATGAACAAAAGAATGAAAGAACTCCAGTTGCATATTTTGTTTCATTTCTTTCACTTCTTGATCAATGTGTTCAAGATGAAACTGTAGTTGACGCTACTTTGGCAACCAATACAGCATATTTCTTGGATTTAATCTTCCCTGCTACTTCCACTAATCTTTTAAGACAAAGATTTGGTGATATTTTAACAAAGTTGGCACCAGCATTAACTGCACCAGATGCAGAAGCACCCCTTGTTAGATCATGCATTGGTGCTCTTGAAACTTTGTTGATTGCTCAAGATCATCAACAATGGGTAGGAGCAGGTAATGTATCACCAAAAAGAGCTTTTATCGGTTTGCTTGAATTGTGTTTCGATGCAAGACCAAAAGTTAGAAGAAGAGCTCAAGAGGCGGTTAACAAGATTCTCGCTAATCCTCCACCAAGTCCTTCTTCTGTTCATTATATTGCACCTTTATGTGCTGAAATTTCTCTTGGAAGATTGAAACAACTTAGTTCCGAAAAGAAAATTAAGAAAGAAGGGAATTCTGAAATCATTCATTGTCTTCAACTTATTACAAGTGTTACGAACTCTAATTCATGGCCCACTCAACAAATTGCTCCATTATGTGATGCTCTTTTAGAAATTTCAAAAGCCAGTGATCAATATCTTTTATCCCTGGCGTTTGCCGCATTTGAAGGTTTATTCCAATCAATGAGAGAAACTGATTTAGAAAAATTTTTGAGATGTTTGGATGCAATTTTCGATTTAAAGCCACCTAAAAACGACACCCATTTGGCTGGTGCATGGCTTGCAGTTGTTGCTAAAGCTTTAGAAACATATATCAAGATTTCTCCTCAAGATAGTTTGAAAAGAATTCCTAAAATTGTTCCAATTATTTCTGAATTTGTTTCATCTGAACTGAAAGACATTTACGTTTCGGCCACTCAATGTCTTATTGCTATAGTTTCATCTATTCCAAATGATTTAGTATTTAGTGAGCAATTTGAAGATACTATCGAGTTTTTCGCCGAGCATACAAAATTACTTTTAAGTGTTAAATATCAACATGCCGTTCAAGAAATATTAGAGTTTGTTACTGTTTGTCTTTCCAAATTCCGTAATAGAGCAAATCCAGATTATTTGGAAGTTCTTGCCATTGTAGGTGAATGGAGAACTAATGAAAGTGACAATTTCCCTAATAAGGCTGCTGAAGATGTCATCTCTGCTTCCATCACCACTTTGGGCCCAGAAGTTGTTTTATCTGTTCTCCCATTGAACTTGGATACTGGTGCCAATGGAGGACCAGGCCGTGCTTGGTTGTTACCTCTTTTAAGAGATAATGTTAGGTTTGCTAGTTTGAATTTTTATAAGAAGAACATTTTCCCACTTATCAAATTCTTTGAATCTAAAATTACAGAAAAGGAATCGGTAACAAATAAAATTTTCCAAACCATTATAGATCAAATCTGGTCTCTTTTACCTCATTTTTGTGACTTACCTAACGATTTACGTTCTGCATTTGATGCTCAATTTGCATCCGAGCTCGCTGATTTCCTTTATGGTAATGTGGGTCTTAGGGTACCAATATGTCATGCATTGAAATTACTTGTGGAACTGAACCTTGCATACAGTCAAGGTGCTTTGGAAGATGACATCTTGATGCAACAAGAATTCCCTATTTCTGAATCCATTGAAAACTTGAAATATTTATCTGGTATGTCCAGTAATTTGTTACTGGTACTTTTCAATGTGTTTTCGCTGACTATTCCAGGTTCAAGAAATTTTGTTTTAGAAACTATTGACGCTTATTTACAAATTATTGGTAAAGAAGATTTAGAAGTTACTTTTAATAAAGTTTGTGGCTTATTAAAAGATGCTATGGATAACGAAGAAGCTAAAAAGGGTCCAACTAAACCTAATGAAATCAAGTTATCTGCTACTATGATGGATCTTGTTGTTGCAATGGCTAAATATGTTCCAAAAACTTCTCACAACGCTTTATTTACCATTCTTGCCGCTGGAGTTAGAATGCCTGATGCTCTTCTTCAAAAAAGATGCTATCGTATTATTACTCGTCTCGCTGAAACTGAAGATGGTAAGAATTCCATTATTCAATTCCTTGGCGATATTGAATCCATTCTTGTGGAAACTACTGAAATCACCGAAAATTCCGCTAGAGCTTCTCGTTTATCATCTATTTATGATGTTATCAAACTTCTCCCTCAACTGGATCTTCATTTTATTCCTGCTATCTTACAAGAAATTATCATGTCTACCAAGGACGTTAACGAAAAGACTCGTCAATTAGCATACGACATATTGATTGCCATGGGCCATAAAATGAAAAATGGAGGTATCGTCGAAAATGGTAAAGTACCAGGTTTTGATCCTACTACTCCAGCTACTGAAGCTTCTCTCACTGAATATTTCACCATGGTTTCTGCTGGTCTCGCTGCACAAACTCCACATATGATTTCTGCTACTATCACTGCCCTTTCATGCCTTGTATTTGAATTTAAGGATGATTTGGATACATCTGTTTTAATTGAACTCTCTCAAACCGTTGAACTTTTCTTAACCCACAACGGTAGAGAAATTGCCAAATCTGCTATTGGATTTGTTAAAGTAGAAGTTCTTTCACTTCCTGAAGATATGGTACGGGCTAACATGAGTGAAATGCTTGCTAAGTTGATGAGATGGTCACATGAACACAAGGGTCATTTCAAGCTGAAAGTGAAGCACATTATTGAACGTCTTATTCGTAAGTTTGGTATTGATGCCGTAGAAGCTGCTATTCCTGAAGAAGATAGAAAATTGGTAGCTAACATTAAAAAGAGTAGAGCCAGATCCAAGAGAAAGGATGCTGAAGCTGCAGCTGAAGAAGGTGAAAAAGGCGCCAAACAAAAATTTGCATCTGCTTATGAAGAAGCCTTATATGATTCTGAAGATTCTGATGGCGAAGATAATAGTCAACAAGAGACAGAATCTAGATCAGGGAAACACGGGAACCGTTATATTATGGAATCCTCTGACCAACCACTTGATTTACTTGATGCTCAATCCTTGGCTCACATTTCTTCTCTGAAACCAAAGACTTTAAAGAAAGCTACAAATAACAAGCAAAGAACCTCCAACGGTAAGCTTGTTTTCGGTGATGATGAAGACTTACTCAAGAACAAGGATTCTGGTATTGATGCTTATTTGGACGCAATTAAGCAAGCTCCAGTTAGAGGTCAAAGAAACAAGTTGAAATACAAGAAGTCTAAGGATAATGATAATTGGTCTGATGATGAAGAAGAACAAGCAGTTGCACTGCAATCAAAGAAATTCAACAAGAATAAAATCTCCAAGCCACAAAGAAAGTTCAAAGCTAAAAAGAAGCTTTAGTTGTATATTAGATAGAAAATAAATTTACAAATATTTGGAAGTCCACAAAATGAACACTAGGTGTATAATATACTTATCTTTTTGTCGTTTTTCATCTTCTCTTGCTCTCAATCAGTTCAATAACTTTTATTTTATTTTTAATATATTCAATTAGAATAGTGTGTGTGTATGTTTTTTTTTTTCTTAAATTTTGTCTTTCACTTCGCATGATTTTTCAACATTCATTTTTTCAATATTTCATCAACTCATCATAATGAAAACCAAGCCCGTTGTGATCAGATTAGCTAGATTTGGTAGAAAATACCAACCCAAATACAATATAGTGGTTGCAAGAAAGCATAAAGCACGTGATTCTTTACCTATAGAAGTTTTAGGAACGTACAACCCTATCCCTCAACCTTTAACTGCAGAAGAAAAACTGAAAGGCGTCAAACCATTTAAAGATATTCAATTAGATTTCCATCGAGCCAAATATTGGCTTGGTGTTGGTGCAGAGACATCCGATCGTGTTTCCTGGTTGTTTAAAAAGGCAAATTTGCTCCCACAAGATTGGCCAAAGCCTTCCAAATTGACTCAATATATTCAAAAACCTGTTTTACTGGAATCGAAGGAGATTGTTGAAGAACCTGTGGACAGAATCAGAGAAAGGGAATGATCGATTGTGCATGACTTTGTAAATAGGAAAGTATTTAATAAAAATGATATAATTATTAGCTGATGTTAAGCCTGTTTTTGAAGTAGGATCGGAAACGGAAATTATTGTAAAGTTTGGGGAAAAAATTAAGTTTGGTTATTTGCTTGATTGTTTCCTTATTTGAAATTGATTCTTCAGATGTTAAGCTTATTTTGGAGTCTGTTACCAAGTGATTGTGACATTCTTGAGATTCTGATAAACTCAGTTTATTTTCATTATAAACCTGTTTATTTCCACTGCTAAATTTCTCCTTCTCAAAAGATTGTAGACTTGATAAGTGGGGGGTTTGACTATTAATTCCCCCCGACTTATTTTCTAATTCAATTTGTTCAAGCTTCATATTGTTTCTGCTGAAATGAATATCATCATAATCCAGATTATTACAAAATTCTTCATTTTTTTCTTGGGATATACTCCTAAATTGACTGGTTAATCTTTTAGTAATGATATTGAAAGAAGATGATTCATTTTTATGATTCAGGGTAGTATCAATAATATCCCCATCCAGATTTTCAATCTTTGCAATATTGAATAGTAAGATATTTATATTCAGCACTATAGACCCTATTCCTTTAGTAATTGGATTACATGCTTCTAAAAGAAAATCTTTTGAAAACTCTAATTGTGATTTAATCGTTGCAATTTGCATACACGGACCATTTTCAATAATTACCTCATTCCAGATACTCAAATATTCAAGAGTTTCTTGTATCTTAATATCTCTTTTAGTTGTACTTTCTAATGCAACAAGGTTACACTGATAGTGTAAGATTTCAGGTTTATGAATATGCAGATGCAATATCAATCCAATGAAATTTTCATAAAATGCATAGTTTTTCATTCTCTGAGCAGCTATGACGTTCAATTTATGCAAAATTTCAACAAGTAAATGGCCCGGAAACACTATAAGCTCCCCACAGACTCCAAATTCCAATTGAAGGAGTTGAATGACAAAAGATGTGAATAATTGCATCAGTTTTTGTTCTACATCAGTGTACCATTTTTCTATAATACAACTTTCTAAAAATGAATCTAACAATATGCTACGAACTATACGATCAAGTTTAATATTCATAAACCACGCAAAATCATGAACAGTGCAAAAATCTTCTTTGGGATCTGTTATAGAATTCTGAAGATCCTCTATAAGTTGTTTGCAATCTTTGATTGCAACTAACGACCCTTGATAATTGAAAGGTGCATCATCGCAGATACAGGTGATTTTGGCAAAAATAAATGACCCTGTGGTCTTAGTGTAGTGCTTAGAATCTTTACAAGACAAGGATTCAGGACTAATTGTGCTCATTATTTATATTAATATTATATTTAGGGCAATTTGCAGCCACCATGGAAGTTTAAAATTACAAATCTAATAATATATACAAAAGTTGCGAAATTTGATATATTAAGGTATACAAAGATGCAAAAACCATTAACCGATACATAATATATTTTTATCAAGTGTTTAGTTGAAATAAAAAAAGAAAAAATTCACTGACAATATATATTGTCAATCGACTACACTTTATTGATGTTAACTAACTGTATTAAGAACTAAGAACTAATAGTTTAATCGAATAAACCGAATCCCATGTCATCATCAGATTCATCAGCTTCTTCTTCAGCAGCAGCAGCTGGAGCAGCATCTTCAGAAGAGGCAGCAGCGGCAGCTGGAGCAGCAGCAGCGTAAGCTTCTGGGTTAGCTAATCTGTCCTTGATGGCTTCAGAACCTTCGAAGGTGTAGTCAGTAGCAATAGATAAAGCTAAGACGTTCTTGTAGTGGTTGACAACAGAGTGACCAACAGATGGTAAAGTTGGGTAACCAATAGCTAAAGAAATAGAAGCAATGGTGTTAATAGCGGAAACAAAGTGTCCGACTAAGACATCATCAGTAATATCTAAGATAGATGGAGAGAAGACTTGACCGTTGTCGTAAACTTGTTCAATAGTTAAACCGTAGGTAAATGGAGAAATGTTCAACATGTTCAACAAGGTAGCTTCAGATGGACCAACCTTGGTGTTAGCTTCAACAACCTTGACATCGGAAACAATTTCAATGGTACCTCTGGCAATCTTGGTTGGGACACCTAAGGCTTGGAAGAAAGAAGTCTTATCTGGTGGCATACCAGTGTTACCGGCTGGAACCCAGACATCAGCTGGGGCAACAGCACCAGCTCTAGCTGGAGCGGCAACAACGTTAGCGGTAATAACTTCTCTAACAGACTTTAAGTCAGCGTTAGTGAAAATGAAACCAACGTTACCCTTGATGAATGGTAAAACCTTTTCAAATTCTGGTAAATCGGAAAGGAAACCACGGATAGCACGTCTAACCATGGTGTTCTTACCCATTAAGACGACAGCATCTTGACGGAGAGCCTTTCTGACTTCGTGCATTTGTTGGGAGGAGACATTGTCAACACCAACAATGAAAATAGACTTGTACTCTTCGAGGAGTTGTCTTAACTTGGCGAAATATTCGACCTTCTTTTCACGGATACCACCCATTTCGACTTTTTGACGTTAGGAATTTAATGGTTTCTGAAGAGAAGAAGAAGAAAAAAAGCTGAAAAATGGGTTAACGATAAAGTATTTCAGCTTGAGGGCGAAGCCCTATAGGCACACGTGATATAGCACTTGAAGCATTTAACTCTAATATGCAGGTAATTATCTATTAATTTGATCTGATATGCATATGCATACACAACATACAGTATATTCGCACTATTTATATAGTTTGTATTGGCAACGATACCCTCTGTGTTTTAAATGACATTTCACCATCAGTTTATATTGGTAGGATATCTTAACCTAATTTAATCAAATATTTTTATTTTAGTTATTTATCTATTTATTTATTCTTATTCTATTTTTTTTTTTATTTATTTTCCTTTAATCTCTAAAAATAAATGTATATAGATCATCTTATCGATTGGAATTAGTAGTACACATAATTTTTAAAAACAAAGCTTTACTCAATATTCATTGTTTCATAATTGGAACTGATAAAACTATAATGTAAATAATGACGCCAAATGTCTTCTAATTTAGATTTTTCATCGTCAGTATCATAGATAGGCACCCTTGGCATATTATGACAATCAAGCATTCCATTTTTAATGCACTGAGCTTTATTTTTAAAAGATTTCTTTAATGGCCGACCTAATTTTCTTCCAAATTTTAACCATTCTTCAACGGTTAAATCTTTCATATCATAAATACTATCATCAGTCATATATTCAATTTCATAACCAAACGGTTTCTCTCCTTTATTTATAGACGCAAGATCAGCATAATATTGGACATATCTTTCTGGGGTGAATAATTGAGGAACATATGCTGGACCCAAGGGCAAATTTGCTGGCATGCGTGGAGGAATTGTCTTATCTTTTTTCTTACTTTCGACTTGAGGTTTATCAACAAAATAATTGAATATGGAACCACTTTTATCTCCTTTAAATTCATTAGCAATCATTAATTTATCAAGACCGTTGAAAAATTCATCCCAAGGTGCAAAGTTGACCTTGGAATCATAAGATTCTATTAATCCCGTAATGTTATATTCCCAAACTCTAATTCCTGAGTTGAAAGTTGGGACCACCAGTGATCCGACATGTGCAATCGAATATCTTTCTGCATGTTTCCCTGATTTTTTGACCCCTTTAATGGATGCATAAAGATCATGTCTAAGAGATTCAAGATATTCGACTTTCCCTTTAGGGACACCACCTTGAATTGTAGGTGGAGCGCCTGATTCTGGTATGTTTTGAAGTTTGTAAAAGTCCTCTAATGATAATTCCTCAAAATTATCTAATTCATCTTCGTAATCGCCATGTTCAATTTCTCTCTTACTACCCTTTTTCTTTTTATCTTTTAAAGATTTGTTTAAAGATTTCCATGCAGATTTCAGATCCAAAGGAATGAAATGATCAATATTCATATGACCATAGAGACCACCAACAATGATATCTCGATATTCATGAGTCCACACAATATATTTACGAAGACACAGAATATCATAATTTTTTTCATTGGGTGGAACATGTCCTGAAAGCCAAACTTTCATATTACGCAGCCTTAATTCACTTAAAACATAACTTAACCATTCAAACATTTTATAACCAGGTTGTTTCCTGTTATCACAATTATCTACTAATGGGTTCAGTTGAAACCAATATAGAGTATTGATCAGAAGAACTGCCAATTGATTTGGAATTACTTCTTGGAAAAAATATACTCCTCGATTGAAAATATGTAATTGCAGTTGAGGTACAAATGGTTCCCAAATCTTATACATTTCTCGAGTTTGTAAAGTGGGGCCCGGAGCAAAAAGGTTATGAGGGTAAACATCATTATTCCCCAACAGAGGAATTATATCAACATCCATTGCTCTTGGGTCTTGTGAGTCATTACTTTTGAAAGTGTTATACATCAAATCAGAAACTTCTTGATTCAAATCGAAAATTTGCATTTCGGTTCTTGGGTATTTACGGTCATTGTCATGACGAACATTATCACCAGTCCAAACAATAAAATCAACCTTATCTTTAAGATTATCTTGAACCCACTTAACAGTTTCCTTGACGAGTCTTGTAGGTGAATCACAACCTTTCACAGCATCACCATATTTAGAAGCATCACCTTCACCACCATGACAAGCTTCATCGATACTTGAACCTTCTTTGTAATGAGGATCAGGGTGGAAATCAGTGATATGAACAAATCTTCCAAAAACTTTTTTCTCCCGACCACTAGAATCTCTCACTATATGGCCCCTTTTCCTGGTCAATCCCAATTTATCCACTTTTTGCAAGTAATCATTATCATGTAACAAAGTCAGCACTTCATACTTGGGGCCACTTGAACTCTCGGATAACAATCTCCAACATCCCACAATGATACAGACAAACAATAAGGCCTTAAATATCATCGATCACCTAATTATAACAAGCCAATGAAGAAAATACTAGAACTTCCACGGAGCGATGAGAGACAAAAGGGATCTTATTGTAAATAAATGTAGGCTATTTTTTTCTTAGTTTAAGATAATCATAGTGTGCACATGGCGAGCATATAGTGTGCACATGGTGTGGCGATATATTATAGTAAAACAAAGAAATTTATCTAGCGTGTGTGACCAGCCAAAAAAGAAATAGAGTTACTGATGTCTTGTAATTGCTGCTAAAGATTTGAGACAATGAAAGGAACAAATTGAGCAAAAACAAAACAAAAACAAAAACAAAAGTAATAATTTAGTAAACAAATGAAATGTTAAGAGTGAATAGAACAGATGTTGTATATTGTTAACCCTGATCAATTTTATTAATTTCCTTTGGTAAAAAAAACTTTGGTAAAAAAAACTTTGGTAAAAAACCTTTGTGGTAAAATTGCAACATCCTTTGATGAGATCGCATGTCTGCATATTAAACATGGTTTTTAATATCTGTAAATGTATGGGGAAGATGATGATAATGACAGTTTAATAGATGATGATACCGAAGATTATATATCTGTGCCTCAATCTAGGTATTTTGGATATGATGTTATGGAATCCCGAAGCTGGGTTGACAAGTATACTCCTGAAACAAGCCAAGAGTTATGTCTTCATCCTCGAAAGCTTAAAGATGTAAAAACAGTATTACAAGAAATGGTAAATAATGAAAGCAGAATACGAGTTTTAATACTTCAAGGACCTTCAGGGACTCTGAAACTGACTACTGTGAAAGTATTGGCACTGGAAATGTTATGCTCGTCAAATCCAATCATAGAATATAAAGATCCTGATAATTTTGAAGACTTTATGAATGATTGTCGTTATATGGTGGGTAAAAATAAGCTGATTGTTCTTATTGAAGAGTATCCCAATATTTTCCATAAGGAAACACATAAAAAGTTTCAAGACATTTTATACCAATGGATAAACATCGATGAAAATGAGGAATTACCACCAGTGGTCATTTGTGTCACTGAAGTTGAAATTTTACAAGAGGAAGAATTATTCAGCGTTCATAGTAATATAACGGTTGATACGTTAATAGGTAAAAAAATTACCACAAGCTCACGAGTAAAAACGATTAAATTCAACGCAATAGCAACTACTTATTTAAAGAAAGCAATGAGTAGAATATTGGATTTGGAAAGAAAGCAAAATGTAAAATGGTTTCAACAGCATAAGATAACTCCAAAATTATCATTACTGAAAATTGAATCAATTGCATCTATTGGTGATGTTAGATCCGCTCTTACAGCTTTGGAGTTTTGGATAAGGCATCCTCGAGTCCAATTACATATAGGTAAAGAAGTACAACTTAGTATTTTCCACGCAACAGGTAAAATTATTTATGGTAGTAAAGACAATTCAGAAAATCATTTTGCAGAATATGGACCTACTAATCTATTTCGATTATCCCTTCTCGAAAATTATGGATGTTTTAATCATCCTAATTTTGGAGCATCCCAGGCGGCTAGAATTACAGATTTACTAAGTGTTGCCGATATCTTTAAACAAGAACGACTGATTGGGGTTGACGGTGTAAGGGTCACTCTAGAAAATATAGGAGAACATCATTCAACGCAAAGATCACGATCACAAGGAATCAAATTTCCTGGCTATTTTAAAATTATAAAATCCTACAATCAAGTTAAGAGGGAGGTTTATGATTATCAACGGTTTATAAGACCAACAGTTTCCTTCCAAGATTTAAATCAAATACACGGCTTCTATGAACCATTGATTTATAACAAGCAACCTAACAGGCAATTGCTATATAAAAGATTAGGGGGGAAGTTTCAAGAGATTTTGCCTAGTGAAGACTTGCCAATTTTAGAAGAGGAAGACGATCCAGTACTTCATGAACAGTATAAGGTTGATATAGAGATGGCCAAACGTAAATTAGAAGAAGAAGGTGATTATTATGATTCAGGGGAAGAAATGAGTGAAGAAATTGAAGATTCAGAAGACGATAATAATAAAGAAGCTAAGAATGATGAACTTGATGATTTCGACGATTCAGATGATTTCGATGATTCTCTAGATATTGATGAATTACTTAGTCAAACAAAAAGACCTAAAAATGATTCTGATTTCTCATCTGATGAAGAATTGGAAGAACTTATAAAACGGAAAAAGCTATAGATAGACATAAAACTACAATTACAACAAATTCAAATTAACAATTTATATATTTAATACTCCATAATCTCTTTTCACCAAATAAATATCAACATCCAATTTTATGCAGAAAGAGTATTTTCGAAAAACTTAGGATCTTCTTCAATTGATTCTTTTATGATATCTAAACCACCTTGAAGTTCACCATTAATGTACAATTGTGGGAAAGTAGGCCAATCAGAAAACTTCTTAAGACCCTGGCGCACTGCATCATCTTTCAAAATATCGAAAAAGCCGAATTTGACTTGGTGTTCACGGAGAATGGCAACTAATTGACGGGAGAAACCACATTGAGGGGAGGAAGGTGAACCTTTCATGAAAAGCATGATAGGGGCAGCCTTCACAAGCTTAGCAAGACGAGCATTAAGAGCATCTTCCAGTTCTTCTTCTCCAGAAGCAGCATCAGCTCCTGCGGTTGGTGATGCAGAGGTAGTTTTAGCATTTTGAGCAGTAGTTTCACTAGTGGATTTGGATGAAGAAAACTCGTTTACAGCATCAACAAGCTTCTTAGGATCAGCACCAGAAAATTCTTTCAATATAGTAGAGTTCTTGACAAAAACAAAGTATGGAACAGCAGAAACATCGAATAACTCACTTACTTCAACGTGATCGTCTGCGTTAACAGCGATGAAAGTTACATCCGGATGCGCGTCCGATAATGTCTTGAATACTTCAGCCATTTGCTGACATGGTGCGGCCCATGAGGTATGGAAGTATATAGCTACTAACTTTGATCCACTCTCTTGAGTGAGCTGGGCAAATTGGTCTTCAGACTGGATTTCGGTGACTGGCATAACTGATGAATCGGTAAATGTTTTCAATCACGTGGAAAAATAGATATGGTAAAAGTAGTGGGAACAAAAATCAATGCGAATAGATATCACTTAAATATGAATGGCAACTTTGTGGCGTTCTAGCAACGATTTGAATGCGATTAAGCTTGGTACAGTGATAAATATATAGTGATAATTCTACATTATAAACGAATGTGTAGATGAAATTTTCTTTATTAATAGTATCCTTGTCAAATTATTATTCTATCTAAGAGCTTTTCTCCCAACTTAACTTTGTCTTGTCTACCACGGTGCTTCTACTTTAAATTGTTCCAAAATATTCTTTTTTTTCTACTATGCTTTTCTAATCAGAATTTTTTTTAAAAATTTTTTTTTCTTCCTTTCTTTCTGATCATTTTTTCTATTGTTTTTTTTTTTTTATTTCTTTATATACGCTTTTATCTATGAAGATTCACTCATTATACCTTCTTAGACTTTCTTTTAGTTGTTTTTCCAGTAACGTTGGCTTTCTCATTGTTAATCCTACTGACTCCACTAACTTTTTCTTCAACCAATTCTTGCTGAAGAGGGTTTGATCCTTCAACAGAGCCTTGTAATCCTTTTTTTTCCTCAGCATTTTTACTCTTCAATTGATCTTCTGCTTTAATCTTTTCCAACTCTGCGATAAACCAAATAACGGTCCCATACAAGAAAACTGCAATTATAAGCAAATTGATAAAATGAATTGATTTAGAAAAAAACACCAAAACAATAAGTGATATAATAAGTAAAATAAACAGGCCATGGGTCGCTTTAATTAGCGCAGGAGTAGTTCCAGGAGTGAAAATCAGATTCCAGAGTTCATTCAAAAACCCAATCATTCTGTTACACTATACAAATTCACCGAGTGAAATTAATTCCAGATATTTTCCAACCTCTAAGTATATTGATTTTTCCTCCAACTTCTAATCCACTAACTTTGAACATCCTGCATATGGTCATCGCCACTTCAAGCTTATTGTGCACTACCTTTTTCCCAACTCCAAATTTTTCCCATTAACTACTAATTTATATCCAATATTAAACCTGATAAAATAAGTTTCCAATACATCAAGTTAACATGATCCCGAACGACGACTCATTCATAAGCGACGAAGAAGTAGAATACTGCCCTCTCTGTGTTGAAGAGATGGATATTTCCGATAAAAACTTCAAGCCGTGTCCTTGTGGATACCAGATTTGCCAATTTTGTTATAACAATATTAGGCAAAATCCTGAGCTTAATGGGCGTTGTCCAGCATGTCGTCGTTTGTATGACGACGAAAGTGTAGAGTATAAACTGATTACTGCAGATGAGTACCGTCAACAGCAATTGAAGCGGGAGAAGAGAGAAAGAGAAAAGAAACAAAAGGAAAAGGAGAAGAAAGAAAATGAAATGGCTAATAAAAAGCATTTAGCAGGCTTAAGAGTAGTGCAAAAAAATTTGGTTTATGTTACTGGTCTCAATCCTCCTTGTCCACCAGAAGATCTTCATCAAGTACTTAGATCGGATCGCTATTTTGGACAATACGGTAAGATTCTGAAAATTGTTATTAATAAGAAAACTCCAACAACAGGTGCTGTCCATCATTCAAATTCAGGTTTAGTGGTTTATGTTACTTTTGCACGTAAAGAAGATGCCTTGAAATGTATCCAAGAATTAGATGGCCTGCTTTGTGACGGTCGTTTACTTAGAGCTGCTCATGGTACTACCAAGTATTGTCTGAGTTATCTTAGAGGACATCCTTGTCCAAATCCAAATTGTATGTTTTTACATGAACCCGGTGAAGAAGCCGATCTGTATACTAGGAAAGATTTGTCTACTCAACAGGGCCTTAAAATGTCTATGATGGGTATGTACAAAGATGGTCATCTTTCTAAGCCTGGTACAAGTACTTCTAATGTTACTCAAGGCTCTAACGATGAAGACGAACCATCGCAATCTGAAGATGAGCATTTGCCTCCTGCTGCAACAACTCCCGCAAGTCATCCAGTTCTTCCTGTTACTGCTCATTGGGCAATGGGGGGCTCAACTGGCCTGGCTAGCCCTTCACCAGCGGTTAATAAC
Organism: Kurtzmaniella cleridarum; assembly: GCA_030573815.1. Classification (NCBI taxonomy): domain Eukaryota; kingdom Fungi; phylum Ascomycota; class Pichiomycetes; order Serinales; family Debaryomycetaceae; genus Kurtzmaniella; species Kurtzmaniella cleridarum. The sequence goes on along the minus strand of JAJMDQ010000004.1, from coordinate 386,488 downwards.
AATGCTCAATTATCTAACCCTGCTGCTTTCCCAACTTTGGGTGAAATCTTTAAAGATAGACAACAAAATACAAGCGCAACGGGAATGGCCAAACAAAAGACTAAATCCAAGCAACTTAAGGATCATATGTTGAGTTCTGATAATCTTGATCTTGAAGATGATCAGGTTATGCAATTTATTGATGAAACCACTCAAAATTTGAAAGGACTTTCCGATAAGAACTTAAAACTTTCTGTTCATTTCAAAGCTATAGAAGATGATGATTATAAGCACTTACCATTTTTTGCATTTAACAGAAATTCAGATTGTCCAAATAATACAACTTTAGATGATGAAAGATTAATTGCATGTCAAGTAATTGAAAGGTATCTTTTGCGTCCTATCAAAAATTACCACTTGGCTTATCAAAATCATCCAATTCTGCAACAACAAGCCTTGTTACAACAGCAAGCTCAATTTCAATCTCAACAGAAAGGTACTCCAGCAGCACAATCTGCCCAACTCCATCAATTACAATTAGAACAACAAAAGCGCATGCAAGAATCAATTGGTGAACCTGGTATGGATGAACAATCACAGCAACATTTATTATTGCAACAACTTCATTTCCAGCAACAGCAATATCAACAACAACAGCAACAACAACAGCAGCAGCAACAGCAACAACAACATCAACAACATCAAATACCTGTTCAACAGCCTCAAGTTAATATTATCAAAAATAATGAAAGATCTCTGTCTGCAACTCCTCCACCTCCAGGTTTATTTGCAGGTAAGCAGACTTCCGTTCCAATGCAACATGTTCCTGCTAACCAATCACTGAGTTCTCAATTGTTGATTCAATTGATGAATGGTAAAAAATAGTGTACATTAGACTTTGTATAGCATAAGTGTATTTTAATACATACATACATTAAGAATAAGTATATTTAGTAATATTTTATTTACAAGTTTTTAACCACTTTATTACAGGGGTTGCATAATTCATTTTCTTGAGGCGCAACAAATTTCCAACATCTTGGACATTTATGGTTAATTGATTTCTCAATTTCTATGTTAACCGTTTCATTCTCTATATTAATCCTTGTAGCTTTCGCAATGGGTTTATCCATCAAATTGACTCTTGATACAATAAAGTAGTCTGCCAAGTATTGTTGATGTTTTGCCAACAATTCAGCCATATTTGACTTGGGTTCGGGTTCAAGATTAATTGAAAGTTCAAGGGAGCTCTTGGTCCCATGATCCTTTCTATATTGTTCAACAAGTTTATTTAATCCCTTCTTAAGTTCCCAAATTTTTGCAAATTCTAATTCTATAGATTCATTTACATTTGCATCACTGAGTAAATAAAATTCTTGCCAATTATTTTGAAAAGGACTAGCTACACCACGCGTAAACTTCAGCGGAAGGACATTCCATACTTCTTGGGTCAATATAGGTTGAATTGGTGACAAAATTGCAATACTGGTTCTAAGAATGTGTTTGAGCACAGTTTGAATGGATCTTCTCTTGTCTGAATTCACAGAATCTGTATAAAGACAATCTTTCAGAATATCAAAATACAGCGCTGAAAGTTCAGTAGCAATAAAATTTGAAAGTTCCTTAACTACTCGTTGGAAATTATGTTCTTCGTAATACATCTCACAATTTCTTTGTAACTTAACCAATTTAGAGAGTATGTATTGATCCAAAGGAGATAGATTTTGTAAAGATTCAGGTTCCTCCCAGGCATCATTCAAATTCCCAAGAAGATATTTCAAAGTGATTCTAATTTTCTTTTGGTTTTCAAACACCCTATTAAGTACTTCAGTGGTAACATTGACGTCAGAAGTATAGTTTGATGAGGCCATCCAAAGTCTAAGACCATCGGTACCTAATGCTGGTAGTAATGGTTTTCCTCCACCTCTCATTACATGTACAGGCAGAACTACGTTACCTTTAGATTTCGACATTTTATCATTATTCGAATCCAAAGTAAAACCATGAGTAATTATTTGCCTAAATGGAGCTATGGGTTTGAAGTTTGTACCATTTTCTCCCAGAGCAATAATTTTGTTTAAAAGAGACGATTGAAACCATCCACGATGTTGATCACTACCTTCCAAATAAACATCAGCTAATGGTTCATCCAGTGTAAATTCATTTGTAAGAGTGGTCCACGAGGTTCCTGAATCAAACCAAACATCCATGGTATCTTTCCCTTTGGTATATTTTGTTCCATCTAAATGATCTGGAAGCCATCTAGAAATGTCTTTTTCTTCAACAAACCATTCATCTGTACCATATTCATCTAATTTTTTGATAATATGATCCATTATTTCAAGTACTGGTTTATCATTTTCATCATATACAATGGGTAATGGTACACCCCACACTCTTTGTCTGCTGATACACCATTCACTTCTATTATTGACAAATGCCAAAAGTCTATTTTTCCCATTAGGTGGATAAAATTGTACGTTATCTAAAGATTCAGTTGCTGCTTTTTTGATTTTTTCAACATTAACAAACCATTGTGATGTAGCTCTTTGAATAACTGGTTTTCTCAGTCTCCAATCATAAGGGTAAGAATGTTTGAATTTTTTATTCAAATGAAAAACCATATCCTTTTCTTGTAAACCACCAATGACTTTCCATACACCTTTTTCTATAGGCATACCTTTGATGTGTTCATATGAAGCAGGAATGTTACTATACCGTCCCTTACTATCAACAGAACTTTCAATAGTTAAACCATTTTTTTTACCAATCAAGAAATCTTCACCACCATGGGCTGGAGCAGTATGAACCAATCCAGTACCTGCCAAATCTGTAACATGATCACCATGTAAAATGGGGCGTACATCTTTAGTGATAGGATCGATGTACTTGAAAGATAAAAGGTTTTCGCCAGATATTGAATGTGATGTGGATGTGTAAGCCTCATTCAATTCTATAAGTGATTCAACTAAATTTTCAGCAACAATTAACTTCTCTGCAGTTTCTTTATTTACAATTAATTTATATTTGTATTCCTTGTTTATACAGATGGCTTTATTGGCAGGAAGCGTCCAAGGCGTCGAAGTCCAAATTAAAAGCTTGGTATCATTACCAAAAGGGCTCTCAATGATTGGATATTTCACATAAATAGCTGTTGATATATGGTTAGGTTGATACTCCAATTCGGCTTCAGCTAAAGCAGTTTCAGTTTCTGTACCCCACCACACTGGTTTCTGTTGTCTTGACAATAATCCATTTTCAACAAGTTTTTGGAATACCTTTAACTGAGATATTTCATATTCATGATTCATAGTAATGTAAGGATCAGAAAAATCGGCCATGATAGCAAATTCCTTAAACTGTTGTCTCTGTTTATCTATCATTTCTGTGGCCAAGGCTCTACATTTTTTTCTAATGTCAACAGCAGACATTTCCCCAGCATTTTTAACTGCTTTCATCTCAATTGGAAGACCATGACAATCCCATCCAGGACGATAATCAATTTTTTTGCTATGGCGAAGTAATTGCCATCTAATTATCACATCTTTAGCTATTTTATTTAACGCATGACCCAAATGAAGATCACCATTTGCATAAGGAGGCCCATCGTGTAATGTAAACGTACCTTTTGAATGTTTGTTATAATTTTGTTGCCAAAGGTACAATTCCTGTGACGAACGATTAATTAGAGGATCAGTTGCATTCTTATTAGGAATCTTTGGACCAAATGCAGTCTTTGGGAGCTGTAGGGTATTTGAATAAGATATGGGCTTTGATAGCCTTTTGTTCAGGGTAGATATTCTTCGAATGCTTGAAAGCATATTGAAAATTATTGACGTAAAATAAACACTGTAAAAAAAAAAATTGGTAGTGAAAAACAAGGATAAATATTTTGAAAATATAGTTATGTAAAAAGAAAAAAAATATATATCAACAAATACAGTGCAAACAAATGGGGATACAATTCTTACACCTTACAAATCATTACCAATAAATAGCTATATTTTCTTTTCATACTAATAAATACATACATCTCAAGCCTTAATGTTCTTGACCATTTCAATGTACTTTTCAGTGGAGAAAGACTTTGGTCTTTCAAGAGGCATACCAAGACCACGGTCCAAAATTAATTGAGGTAAAACACCGAAAGCTCTGGCAACACCGAAAAGAACAGTGTAGAAAGATTGTTCAGTCAAACCGTAGTATTGTAATAAAACACCGGAGTGAGAGTCCACATTTGGCCATGGGTTCTTGGTCTTACCGTGCTTGGTTAAGACACCTGGTGCAACTTCGTAAATGTTAGAAACCAATTTGAAAAGTTCGTAATCTGGCATGTGCTTAAGAGCAAATTCTCTTTGAGCAGTGTATCTTGGGTCAGTCTTTCTTAAGACAGCGTGACCGTAACCTGGAACAACACGGCCAGCATTCAAAGTTTCCCACAAGTATTTTTCGATGTTTTCCTTGGAGAAATCATTGTTCAATTCTTCACGCATTTGGAATAACCATTCCAAAACTTCTTGGTTAGCACGACCATGTAATGGACCGGCTAAACCATTCAAACCAGCGGCTAATGATAAGAATGGAGAAGATAAAGCTGAACCAACCAAGTGAGTGGTGTGAGCAGAAACGTTACCACCTTCGTGGTCAGAGTGAATAGTTAAGTAAAGTCTCATTAATTCAACAAATTCAGAGTTGTTACCGAAACCTAAAAGGTTAGATAAGTTCTTACCGTAATCAGCCTTTGGATCAACGGCACCTAATTTACCATCATGGAAAACATTTCTGTAAATTCTAGCAGCAATGTTTGGTAACTTGGCTAATAAGTCAATGGAATCTTCGTAAGTGTACTTCCAGTATTCAGCCTTGTGAACACCCTTGGCGTAAGCCTTGGCAAATTGAGATTCAGATTCTAAAGCAGTAACGGCAATAGAGAATTGAGCCATTGGGTGTAAGTGAGATGGGGAGTGGTCAATTAATTCTTCGACGTGCTTTGGAAGAGCAGATCTAGCAGCTAATTCTTCAGAGAAAGCCTTGGTTTGAGCAGCAGATGGGGTTTCACCAGTCAACAATAACCAGAATAAAGCTTCTGGAAGTGGTTCTTCACCACCTTCAGCCTTTGGCAATTCCTTTTGGATGTCTGGAATGGTTCTACCTCTGAAACGGATACCTTCAATTGGGTCCAAAACGGAACCTTCCCAAACAAGACCCTTGATACCTCTCATACCACCATAAGCTTGTTCCAAAAGAACTTCACCAATAACAGTCTTACCATGTTCCTTCTTTAATTGTTTAACTTGTTCAGCTTTTTCTGGAAGAATAGCTTCTAAACGGGCCTTTAAAGTTGGCTCGGTGGCGTAACCACGAGCAAATCTTCTAGCTAAATTACGTTGAACGGATGGACGGAAAACAGACATTTCTTTAATATAATCGACGTTGTCTAAAATGGAAAAGGGGAAAAATCTTTTTCTGGGGTGAAATTGGTGTGTTTAAATAGAGTTAAAAGATTCGCACCTAGTGCCGAACTTCCTTGATGGCCAATCACAAGCGCTTATTTATGCGAAAAATCCCGAATTTTTCTTTGATTTGTATATTGGTACTGATCTCATGGGGTAGTGGGAAAAATAGAAACAACAGGTAAGATATTCGAACAATGGGCTTGAATGAATTCAAAAGATATTTTACAATAATTGAGTTAGTTTACTAAGGAACAAGTTCATCTAGAATTAGAGATCTTTACTTGAATTCCTACTTCGGAGTTACTTGGTCCAATTAGGATCTTTGGAGGGTATGAACCGAAAGCAATTTCAAATTAGCGTTTTTGGTTTCTTTATTTTTTCCTCTTTATTTTTTAGTTTTCTTCCATATTCTTAGTTAAATTTGGCTCTCTACAGTAACGTTGAGTACCCCAGATTTCGGAGTGGATACAGCGGTGAAAAAAAAAAGGTTCCGAAATCCGGTCATGCCGTTCTGAAAAATAAATATCGCATCTACAAAAAATTCTTGTACCATTTAGACCAAAGTTACAAAAAGGTACATAGTAATGTACGCTTGCTATCTTAATGTTGTTATCTTAAACTTTATCGTATTAGATTTACATAATTCGGAGTTTACATCAAGACCACTTGATTTTTTCTGTGAAATAAGCATATACGGAGTCGGGGTAAAAAATAAATATGAACAAATGGACAAAAAAAAAAAATACAATTAATTATCGACATCATTGGTAGAAAAACCGTCTTATTAGGTCTATGAAGTCATGCGTTTGATCTCTGTCTTGTGCACGACAATCTTCAATATTTGTCCCGTACCATTGTGTGGACAACAATAAAGCGAAATATTAGTTTTGTGGTCTGCCTTTTGTACCAAATCTATTCTTGGCTACAAATCAAAATTAGAGCATTGACATATATACTCTTTATAAGTTATACAAGGTCAGTGAACTATAATACAAATATCTGCATTGGATAATTTAGTCCTAGGTTAGGATTTGAGTTCGGGTGCGGGTAGCCATTTTTTTTTTTTTTTTAAGGGTCTATTTGTTTTTTTGAAAATTTATGGCGTTTATTGATGGCCATATTAAATTCGATTGTTTTGTAAAGAAAGATCAATACCGAGGCATTACTTTTTAGCAATATCACCGCACGGTGGAATTTGCACAGTATTGGATGACATTCTTTAAGGTAGCAATGAATTGTATGATTCTGGATGTAATTGAAGTTAATCATCTTAATTGTCCAATACATGACAACACATACAACAAAAGTTAACAAGGGTGTATGTTGTGGGGTAAAATCGTCTCATGTGTATATTATTAGGTTGTATTTGTTCTCGGAGAATACCTTGCTTACTATTCTTCCCATATTTAATGTTTTTTTTTTTTTTTAACTTGTAGCTTATTCTCACACGCTTACACGCTTGGCAGAAAAACCACTATACGTGAATAATTTCCAATAAAAATATTTCTTCCTTTGGCAATTCTTTAGCTTCTGCATCAGAATGGCCTGGTACTAAAGCGACTAAACTTAATATTTCGAGAGTGATCTTAGCTTTTTATTTTTTTTATTTTTTTTTGTTTTCATTTTATTACATTTCATTTTTTCAATTCTTTTTTAACGATCCGTATAGTTTATCTGATCCTAATATCTCATATTGATTTTCAGATTGATTTTTTGCCTGAATAAACTTCATTTACAGAAAATGAGCCTTTAATGCTCAATTAAGCTTGAAGCAAATGATTTAAAACAAGCTACCAAAACTTTAAAAGTTAGATTACTTGTATATTATTGTTATTTTATCGGTATTGTTATCATTGATATTATTCAATTTATTTACTTACACTAACTAATTAAAAGGCAATAAATATGGTCGGGCATATAAGCTCACTTGGCATCTCATTTTAGTTTGATACGTTCTCTATACGCAGGTCTCGCGATGTTCTCCATCACATTATTTTATTGCAGAAGTTCAACTACAAGACCAAGTTTTCTGATATTGAAATTTATCTTCAATAAGACCAGAAACTCTAAAGTGCTTTATAATCAAATAGACCGAATTTGTACTTTGAATTTTTGTATTTAAAAGCAAAAACAAAGACAAAAACAAAATAATTAATCGAAAGCTTTATTGCAATTTAACTTGATAGAATAAGAAAATAATAAATTATGATTAGCAGAATTTTAGGAGGGCTCTACCTTTCCGATATTGAAGAGTTATCCAATACTGATCATTTGATAAAAGAGGGAATTACACATATAGTATCTGTCATTTCAGGCCCTATAGATGCTGATGTCTTGAGCAAAGTGACTCATAAGCAAATCGAAATCAATGATGAAGAAACATCCAATATGTTAGAATACTTAAATGAAGCAACTGAATTCATTGACTCTGCATTTACTTCAGACAAAAAGAACAAGGTTCTTGTACATTGTGCACAAGGGGTTTCTCGTTCACCGACCGTCATTGCAGCATACTTAATGTTTAAACATAAATTGTCAGTAACTCAAGCTGTGTATGCTTTACAAAGGAAAAATAGTCATGTTCAACCAAATGCCGGATTTATGAATCAATTAGATCTTTTTCAAAAAATGAATTGTAAAGTAGACATTAATGATCCTACTTATAAGCAATTCGTCAAGGACAATCAATTGCAAATTGATCCAACTGGAAGTTCATTACGTGAAATGGGGGTAATGGTATCCGGTAAAATCTCAGAAAAGCGAGATATAAATCAAAAGGGACAGACATCTAATCAAATCGTTCATTACCGTTGCAAAAAATGTCGTAAAATATTAGCCACTAACACTGATATTGAAGATCACGAACAACCAGATGAAGAATCTGATCAATCAAAATTTTACAAGAGAAATTCTTATAATCGAATCGTCGGTAGTCAGCAAGGTTCCACCATATGCTCTCATTACTTCCTTTCGGAGCCTGTCGCGTGGATGTCATCTGAACTCAACAATTCCGAAATTGAAGGTAAATTCAATTGCCCCAATGATAAATGTGGTGCTAAAGTAGGAGGATACTCTTGGAAAGGATCAAGATGTTCATGTGGTAAATGGGTAATTCCTGCCATTCATTTACAAAGTGCCAAGGTTGATCAAGTCATTAAAACAAATTAGGCTAGGTTTATAAATGGTCATAACTTTTGCCCGTCCAAAAATTCACTCTAACATCATATCTTCTTCCAGTATAGTTTGATTGCCGATATCATCTTCATTATCTGTATTTGAATCTTCTATAAAGCTTTGACTATTAATCATATTATTATTTTCAACGTTGTTTTCATCATCATATACCACATTTTCAAAACTTGAATCGTCATTCTCATCATTTTCCATGTTCTCATTATTTTCATTATTTTCATTATTTGCATTATTTCCATTATTTTCGTTTCCAACTCTTTGTACCACTGACAAAACACTTTCCGTGGTAACGTTCCCACTTATAAGCCTGTTATCTTGAGTAATGGAGTGATCATCTTGGTATTCTACCTCTTCTGCCATGAAACCTTCATCAAACTGATCATTATCCAGATCTAGATTGGTGATGGCAGCGTCAAGGTCGACTTCTTCGGGTTGCTCAAGTATACTGTTGTTGGTGACTTCAATAATTGAAGCCATTGGATTGTTGTTTGGTTCTTCATCACTGTTATTATCCTCCTGATTACTAAGTTCGTTGTCTAATTGTATATGCTGAGTGGCATCTATCTGCTTCGCTTCTTCCATTTGAATATCTAACATGGTTTTATTTATACCGATGGGAGTGATAGTGGAGAACCCATGGTTTCTAATTTTGGAGAATGTTTGTAGCCTTTTATTTACCAGTGGTGTAAGTATTAGATTCCCAGTTCCTGGAATTTTACCTCCCACTAAAGATCTCGTTTTCATAAGGTATTCCAATTGCATCATATTTGCTCCGGGTCTTTCAACGGAATACGCCAGAAGTGGTGGAGCATAAAGATGACGTTTAGAATCATCAATTGGATCATTTTCTTGGTTTTTCATTTTCAGTGAAGATTTTTGAAGCCATGAATGATGGAAATCATCTCTGAAAATATTAGGAGAGTACATAATAATACGACTTCAGAGTTAAAAGGTTGCAACAAAGAATTACAGAACTGGATACAAATAAAGATTCCCTTTGTACAATGCAGGACTAACATATCTAGATCCAATCGAAATCAAAATTCAAACACAAATTAAAAACAAAAATGAAAACAAAAGCATAGCGTATATATTATATGTATTTGTATATGTGTATGTATATTACATTACTAAGAGAGGTTAGCTTGAAGTGGAGTCCTTAGGTTACAGGTTTAATTGGAACGTAGCCCTTCATTTCTGAAATTTATACCGGATAAGATAGATTGAATAAAAAAAAAGGACAAAAAAAAAAAAAAAGAATTGCAAAATTTATAATAATCTGAAAAATAAATACTGAGCCCCAAGTATTTGTGCATTAATTTATGATTGTGCCGGGTAAACGAAAATTCATATATAGAAACATTAACTCGTATTTTTGTTTTTCAAAGTGAACTTTTTTTTAAGGTTTTTCTTTCAAAGTTTTTTCTTTGTATTTAGTAAATACAAAATTTTTCACAGTCAATGTAGATCTTATTCTGGGAATTTATCTCCGCCAGCATGACATTATTCAGGTGTTTGCGGTAAACGAATCCCAAATATTGATGGAAATCTGCAGAAGAATCTGGACCACCTTTAGGTAAATCATGGACAGTTTTCTTTTGATGATTTACGACATTTGTTTGCGCTACTTATAATTTATGTATTGATAGGTTTATCTTTATAATTTTATTTCTAGATGTATATTACTCTAGTTCTAGAAATTTGTATAACTCATCCCGTAAACTTAACGATTTCTCCGGGGCAACTCGTGAGCATTTCCGTTTGAAAATACAGAATCGACATTTGTATAGCAGATCAGACATTTCAGGCTTACGAGTTCCATTCCAGAAAGTAACCGACGACGCTAGTGATTCATTTACTAGTTCTTCTTGATATTTATATTCCAATGAATCGATAATATCCCCGGTTTTAGTATTGTGATAAACAACTGATGTTTCAACCCCTAATATTGGATTCAACAAGTGATACATTTGTGCTGCTCTAGCTGCAAAATATCTCAATGTTAATGGCTTTTCCCATCTTTTAAAAATTCCAGTATCTGCAAAATCAGTCCATTCTTCCTTGAACTCTTCCATTTCCATATCTTTGAGCATCGACATATCATAATACGCATCATGAATACTTTCATTATCATAGCTTTCAAAACCAATATTACCTCCTGTGGCCAAAATTCTCCAATCGTCAATGACTAATTCGCCGTACATCCCCAATAATTCTAGTGCCTTTTTAACTCCTATTGGTCTATCTATATTCAATCCTCGTCTAGTAGCATTTTCAAGAAGCAATTGGTAAGTAAAATTTGGATCTTGTGATAATATATCTAGCATTTTTCGATAATAAGCCACTTGCAATCGAGCACCAAGAAGAACAGATTCTTGATCTGGTAAGGTTTTACCTGATCGTGTTTTCACATCTGATACTTTGATTTTGTCTTTGTGAATGTTTGAATCATTTAATTGGCCAATATAGCTAATAAATTCAGACAAATTAAATTTTTTGATTCCATGGCAAGATTCATCAATTGCAAAAAAAGATTTAATGTGTTCTCCAATTGAATTTTCTTCTAATATTAAATGATCTATTATTCCGCTAACAAGAACGTCTCGTTCTTTATCTAGAGTTGTATTAATCTGCGCTTCTGCAAATCTTTGGGTATCAAAATTTAAGTACCCATGGGCTAGAACTTCTCTTGCTTCACCATCTTTAAGTAAAGTATAAATCTTTGATATAATATCTTTAAGCCAACTGTGTGCTAATTCGTTCTCTTCATCTCTTCCAAAAAATAAATCTAGGTTATGAATTGATGGTGCCTTTTCAGCTTCAGTTTTATCAGGGGCGTCAATGTCTTTTTGTATTTGAAGTTGAACCGACTCCAATGCTCCTGTTAACTGTTCTACTTCAATTGGTTTATGAGTTTTAAGTTCAAGACTCAAATGATGCTTTGTTCCTTGGGCCATAGAGGCAGTTTCTTTGGGGGTTACATTCAGATATATATCGTAATAAGTACGAAGTTCACACCATTGTTTGGTTAAAAGTTTGGTGACTGAAAGTCGACCTCTAATATTAGAATTAAGAACTCCATCATCAGTTTCAAGATTGCGCATCATCATTTTCTTCAAACTTAAATCATTCTGAGTCATGTATTGTAAGGGGTTCAACTCGGATAAAGGTTTTTCATGTGGTAAGTTTTGGTAATCTTTCACTTTAAACACTTTCATTAAATTGGTTACCGCATTAGATAAATCCTTGTTCTCAATATCTTTAACTTTCTTATTATCTTTGATAAGAAAGCGTTGAATTAAATCATCTTGATGCTGATTTTTCGACCGAACCAGAGATATTTTGTCTAACGATTGTGTGTTGTTGGTTGATCTCACAACGGGGATCGTCAAATTTATCAGTTTCATCTTAACCGACATATCAATGCATGGTTAGCAAATTATGGGACTTTCAAGTTATATATAAAGGCAAAAATAAAGAATTTTCCAGTGGACAATTAAGATAAAATGCAGTAATAAAATATATAGTAAATTAATATATATATATGTATATATATAATGCTTGAAGTAACTAATACCAAGAGTAAGAAAATAACTATAAATTTACAAAGGAAAAAATATCACATTAATGTAAAGTTAAGATTTGCACAAAGTGCGTAATCAGTGCAAGGTTCAAAATTTAATTAACTTTGTAGTGATCGAGACGTTGTTTGAAAAAAAAAAAAATGAACTGATGGAGATTAATTCAACGTCTTGGTACAGATTGAGGTTGAAGTTTAATAATTGCATCCACAGTCTAGCCTAAATAATTAAAAAAAAAAAAAATGAACAACTAATAAAGTTCACGGCTGCAGCAAACATGACTAAAAAATTTAAACTATGAGTGTAACGTTGATTAACATGGAAAGAAAAAAATAAAACAGCTACTGATATAATCAATTCTATATATTTTTGCAGAGTCTATTGTCTATTTATATACCCTATTAATGTATACCTCTTTTTAATTTAAGAGAGTCCCTCTTCTTTTCACTCAAACTGAATTGGCTTGGTAAGTTTATTGAATCTTTTGACTTTGAACAATTCTGGGCATTATTTGGTAATTGCATCATATTTGAATCATCAGCCATTGGACTACTGGATACCAGGCTTCCAGAAGAACCTCCTGGATTTTGAGGTTGGGCGAATCCATTACTAAAATATCCATAATCATCCAGAGGAGTAGTTGCCAGCATAAAAGGCAGGTCTAAAGTTTCACCACGAGTATTTTCAGTATTAATATTTAATGCTTTTGGTAATGTGGTCCCACGCGACAGCAGGCGCAGTCTTGGCGCAGAGAAATTGAAATCATCAACCAATCCTTCATTAAACAGAGTTTGAGGAGGTGTGATATGCAGCATTGAGCTTTTGTTCAGCGATGGAGGAGTTCGGTAATCCATCATCATTGAATTGAAGGCAGATTGTTGTGGGCTCAGTTTGTTAATGAATTGTTGAGGTACACTATCTGGAATCAGATTCAACAGATCTGTGCTTTCGTGGAATTCTGGTTTGATTTGCAGGAGGTTCCCAACATGAAGCCATGAGCTACCAGAAGCAGAATTTCTGGTTAGCAGTTGCTTTCGAAGAGCCATCAGTGACAGGCGCAGGCGGGATGCTACGGAAGCCCCAGCGGGGCTGGAAAAGCTCACGGCGCCTGCGCCGATAGATGAAATCTGGTGGTGTTGCTGCTGTTGCTGCTGATGTTGTTGTTGCTGTTGTTGTTGTTGTTGTTGACAAACGCCAATATTCAACTCATTCAACGATAAATTCAGAATAGACAGTTGGCGAACATTAGTAGCATAAGGAGCACCATTTCCGCCTTTGTTCATTGTAATCGTTACACTAGTTGAGTTTGGAACTTCTTGTCCACTGCAGAGGTCCAATAATCGCTTGCGGATTAACTGAAGTAAAATAGGCTTATACAGAGTGGTTTTCAATAATTCTTCAGTCATAACATTTTGATGATCATAATTGGCATTAGGATATTGTAATAAGAAACGCCAAGTTTCATTCAGAATTTTCAGTACTAATCCTGAAGGAGGTATTGTCCCCAGAAATGGAGTAGTTGTTGGAATCAGAAGAAAATGTTGGTAAGTTTTCATTAGTAATTCATCAAATTGGGGGGTGAATTGAAGTGTATAATTTTTGGTTGACTTGGACAGGCCAAAGACGGGCTCATCGACATCAGTAAGAATGTCGTCAGATTCATTATAGTGTTGGTATAAATTATTGAACGACGAGCTCGGAGCCTGCCCTTGCTGGTAGAAGTATCCTGTTTCAGTTTGTGGAGTGGCGTCTATCACTGTCGGCTCAACCGGTGTTCTAGTGGTTTGTTCTAAAGGCGTAAAAGGCTGATCATTTGACAAGCCATTTACAAGCTGAGCATGATGGGGATTAATTTTTAACAGTAGATTCATCTTATTGTTGAACATTTTTAGTGTTACAAATTAAACCTGTCAATAGAATTTTACACCGTTAAAAAGTAAAATTCTATATTTGGCTAAATTATGAGGATTAGAATATATCTGTATCGAAATAAGTATATGCAGTGAACCGCGTATTGAAAATTGTTTCAATGTGGGAGTTGCGCGCACTTATAAATAATTAAATTCGTATAGAGTAAGGGGGTTCTTGTACGATTTTAAATCGAAGGGGTGACCAAATTTATTTAAATTAATCAGTAACGGTGGGAAAAACAATAGATTAGATTCTCTTGTTTATTGTTTTTTTTAATGTTTTTTGTTTTGCTGGTTCTAGTTGAATCTGCTTTGTAAAGATATATTCTTATTTTTTCCAATCACAAAGTAATCGGTTCTTTTGGGTAAATTTGAGATTATCATGTACTGATGGGTATATTTATATATATATATATGTATATATGTATGTATGTTTTTAATTGTTTCTACGCGTCACACATGATTCAAAGTTTCAAAGTGTAATTCAAATTAGATTACTCAAAGTTCGTATTTCAGATGATCCGAAATGATGGTTTATGATCAGCTAATGAACATTTTGCACCAGATATATATATTATATATATATATATGGCTCACAAAAATGTATATTCATTCATTAACAAGTATTCAAGATTGCGATTTATTTAGAAATTTTTCAAAAATTTTAATCTAACAAGAGGTTCCTGTAAAATATACATATTTTAAAAAAATAAAAAAAAATATATATATAATGCATATATCGAAAAGCTTTAGTATGTTGAATAAGCAATATTGAAGAAAAAGAATAAAATAAAATAAAACAAAATAATCGTAAAAATAAAGTGAAAATTAAAAATACAATTAGATAAATTAAACAATAGAACAACTTTAATCAATGAATATAAAATAATGCTTTAAGCAAGAAAATAATTTGCCATACAATATGATTTGACAATTATAACTAAATAATTTTTTGAAGATTTGCTTAAAATTTTTGAAGGGATTTTAAGAAAAAAAAAAAATCGTAGTCCATTATTGTTTATAATATAAGTAGTAATTTCTAGTGTGAAATTGTTCACAATTGATCATAATTGTAAAATTCCTGTAAAATTTTGTCATGTTTTAATTATCCCAATCAGGGCAAATTATTCGCATAAGTTGAAGAAATAAAAGCTTAATGTTTTTAAAAAATTATTATGAAAGACTAAAATTGAACTGAGAGAAGCTTTCCTGCAAACCCCCACCCGCTATAAAAAAGGCTGCAATTCGATTAATTTTGGAAACTATTACATAAGTTACTTTTCTTTTTCTGTTCTTCTTTCCTTTATTTTGAAATGATTACAATTTGGCAAGATCTTGTACAAAAGGTTATATAATACACATGATCAAAATTACACATAAACCATCTGATTCATTATCATAAATACCAAATAAAGTAAACAAAACGTATCTAGGGTAGTATAATAGACCTAATTTGATGCCACATTTTAGATTATAAATCTATATATAGAGTTCCAAAAAAAAAAAGAAGGCAACCTTTTATATACTAATACTTATTCGATGCACTCAATACCTAGTTTGTTTTTTTTTTTTTTTAGGCTGCGAGAACAGTTCCGCGTATTACATACTGTATATAGTGAGACAAATACACAGTGAGTGTGTATAAACAGTACAAACTGGTTGCAAACTAATATAAATAAATTGCGTTTCCTTTGCTACGTTACTTTCCTCAAAAATCTTCAGTGAAATAAACATGTTTTTGGCTTGATATCAATTTATATATTCATTATAAACTTAATTGATGTACCTAATCTAATTTATAAGATTAGAAGGCCTGCAACTTCAGTTTTCTCTTAGATATCTGGTTTTTTTTTTGTGGCCTTATATAATTGGTTCTCTTAGAATATTTTTAGTTACTTTAAAGTCTAAGCTAATTCATCCCTTCACTACCAAAACACTCTATTATAAGCCACCATATTCCGTTTGTTGGTTGCGTTCCAATAGTCGCTTTTTGTTTTATGATTGATTGGCTTTTGTTTCAGATTTCTTTTTGCGTTACAAAATAATATTTCTTCATATATCAAATCTCTATATACAATAAAATAGTTATTCTAACAAAATGAATTAAATAATTTCCTTAATGTTATCATCCTGTCCATTAATTATTTTATTTTATTTTATTTAATTACCTTATCACATTCCATTAGCCGGGTTATCAGTATTTTTCATAATCAGTATTAGTATTGATTGGATATATCAGTTACCAACCGGATTTCAGTTACATTTCCAATTTCCTTTTTCGAAAGATTTTTACGTTATAAAATGGCATTGCTTCACATAAAAATACTGCCTTCGAATAATTTACTCTAACGCAAATAAATAGAAAAATAAACGAAGTGCATCAATTGAGAAGGTACGCTTATGTCTCAAGTAACTTGTGCAATGTGATGCTTCCCGAATATATAAATGAATATAAAGTAGCCGTATTTCTCATGGTTTTGGAACCCTACAACAAACTTTACATATTAAATGCTTTTTGACAAGTAGATTAACTAACCAACTTTTTCACATACAAGTCACATACAATATGTGTGTGTGCTACAGTTATGTATCCGCACTCTGAAATGGGGCCGCATGCAAGGGCCGAAAGCATAATTTCCCTAATTAGGAGATAGGACTTATCAGTAAACAGATAGAAGATGAGCCCAGTTTTGATAGTTGGGGACAACTTGAACAGAGAATCAACATTAAAGAAACTACTAGTTGATTACACGAATGAAACCTTGAAACATTCAATTAAATATAAAGAAAGAAAATCAGAAATAAATACTGTTGAAAGAAATTCGGAAAATTATAATACTCGAAGAAAACTCACAAATGAACATAGTACGTTTAATGTGAATAAAATTAGACTCAAAGAAAAATTAAAAGAAGCGAAATGTATTCCAGCTTATTATGGTGCAGCACTAAGATGCGAAGACGCGCCAACATGGATTGATGCTATTATTATATAGAAGAATTAATTCATGTACACAGAAATTAAAGACATGGTCATATAAACCCATAATTAATAAACTGAAAAAGTACACCATTAGTTCAATACCAACGAAGTAGATGTTTAGTATAAAGCCTGATAAAACGTATAAATTGAGACAAGTCGCCAGCGGAGACAAGCAGAAATCAGAGACATGCACAAACCAAAGACATGCACAAACCTGAGACTTAGACAAAACATGTGCACTAAAATTAGGAACAGATGTAGCCCGAAATTAACTAGCCGGTCGCACAAGGAATGGTTGGTAATTTCAACAAAAAACTATCTTTTTTGATCGGCCAAATTTACAATGAAACTTATGTTGATTTACCAGAAGGTATAGAATTTAAACCTCATCATACAAATGCGAAAGTACTTTATAAGCTATATAAATCACTTCATGGGATTGAACAATCAGCACAACTATGGCAAAAGGTTCTATTTGGGGTATTTGAAAAAGCATTTAAAGAAAATTATGCCTTTCTTGGTACATTCTCCCGCTCTCTGAATTCATCTTTCAAAAATTCAGGCGCTACTATCAGGGTGTACACTAATTAAAGTATAATCATTGCTAGACATAAACACATTTTAGATGATATTCTAGAATTATTCAATCCACAGAATTGAACTCATTGGAAATATGAACAAGATCTTCAAAGCTTCTTAGGAATTGAATTAAATATCTAAAAAAACATAAATGGTAGAGTAAAATCCATATCTTGGAATCAAAGAGTATATCAATTAAATATCAAGTGCTGCTCCTGAATTACAAAAGAAACAAGCACTAATTCCTTTTGTCTCATAGATTTTATTTGAACAAGTCAAAAATGAAATCTAGACAGTTGATTAGGAAACTACCATACATATCGCATTGCACTAGACCCGATATAACTTATGCAGTTAGCTATGTATCTAAATTTCAGTCATTTCCACATCCAACTTCTCAGAAAAATACGAAGAGCTATTAAATATCTCAAAAACACTGTAGACTACACTATCGGAATTGACCAGTGCAAACAACTACAAGTTTATTTTAATTCAGATTATAAGGGAGATTCAGAGACTAATCAACCCCTCACTGTCAAAATTTTTTGTCATTGAGACCATTAACGGTGAATTCTCGGATCGCACTAAGCAATAGTCTAAAATATCTCATGCATTAGTCCAAAAGTACGACTTTGGAAATTTTCAATCCAGTTTATATTCCTATAAAGGAGCAAGTAGCTGATATCCTCACAAAGCTAGTAAATGGAAATTGTAACATTTTAAATTAATGATAATTTACAGTTAAATAATCAAAGACTTATAGAAATACACAATATTAGCATTTAACTGTTATTCTGTAAACATATATATGAATGCAAGACGACAAGAATACTTTTTAAAGTTGAACTAAATCATTAACTAAAACTCCACTTAAAATTTGCACATGATCATTATGCTCAAAAGTTAAGTAAAATATAGCTTATAGGATATAAGCTATATATATAGTATATTAGCTCCCGATCTGTACTCTAAAAAGAATTTAAGTAGTTGCATATTTATTGTTGCTTAAATAACTAATGCATGAAAAAAAATTAGTTAGGCACAATTTTGCTGTAAATTATAAGGACATAAGGTGGTAGTGCATATAAGATAATAAATCAACCAACCTTTTGAAATAGCTCATTCAACTTAACTACATAAATCACAGATGAATATAAGAAAGAGCAAATCAAGGAATCACGAACACTTTTTCATCTTATTGATTAGTCTGTGTAAATTGAATTTATACTGAATATATAAATTGATTTTATCCCAACAAAATGGTTTATTTTTTTGGAAGACTTTTGGAACTTCACACAGTAAACCCTCCTCTAATTAAAGCAGTTTGCAACCAAGTAGTCCTCTTTAAGTTGCTATTTACATGAAGTACCTGCTATCTATAAAAAGTATGACAATCTCATTTCTGTATAGGTACCTTGAAAACAAAATACAATAAAGTAAAAAAAAAATAAAAAACTTCATGTTATTTATCAAAATAATGCCAGAGATTAAAATCACCAATATTAAGTTTAATGTTCTTATTTAAAAGATCACATTGAATATGCAACCAACTACTTGATCAATAATGAATTTTGAAAAAAAAAGAAAAAACAACAACAATGAAGCTGCATTTTTTCAAATAATTTCTCTGGTCTGAAATGAGGTGTTCCTAATGATGTATTACTATATAACTATATGACGTAAGTTTTAACACTTCTTTCACATGTTAATGGGTGCATTTGTTTGGTTTGGCAAAAATGAATACACTCAAAGCACTAAAAATCTATTCTTTGCAAAAAATGCATACATTTCTACTTTATCGATTGTAAAGTACCAGGGTTAAATTTGTCTAATTTTGATGAATAGCGCGACCTTCAAATTTCTTTACTACTAATTATGATTTCTTCTTTAGCATCATTTAAATCAGAATTTGGAGCTTCTTCATTTTTCTGGAGCATTTCTTGTGTTTGTTTCTCAGGTTTGTTTAGAACTTCCAAATCGTTTGGTTGAGTTTGAATTGTATCCAGTGTACTGTTTGAAACTGCATCTGGTGTACTTTCCATGGTTTTAGTATTTTCTTCTATTTCACTTATCTTTGCCCCTTCTTGTAATTCGACCTTTGAGTCAACAGCTTTTGTATTTTGATTTAGAGGTAATTCATCAGTATATGTATTTGAATTATTAACATTCTCATCTATCTTATCATTATTAAAGGTGTTAGGTTCCTTTTTGTCATCCATTTCTTCAGTAGATGCCTTGAGATTTTCATTTTCTATGTCAATGTTTGTGTTTTCTATTTGCATATCGTCTTCCATTGTCTCATTCTGTTTCGTTTTTGCTTCTATTTCTGGTTCTATAGTCGGTTTTGCTGATGATGTTAAATTATGTTCTGATTTTGTATTCAATTGTTGTTCTTGCTTTTGCTCTTGGTCTACTTCTTTTGCTTTTGTTTCTGTTTTTACTACTTCTTCAATTTCTTCTTCCTTTTCTGCTTTTGCATTTTGTTCTGATTGTGATTCGTGAACTTGTTCAACTTCTTCAGGTTTTTGCTCCGGGTTTTGCTCTAATTCTTGCTCTAGTTCTTGCTCTTGTTTTTGCTCCGGTTCTTGTCCTGGTTTTTGCTCCGGTTCTTGTTCTTGATTTTGCTCCGGTTCTTGTTCTGGTTCTGGTTCTGGTTCTTGTTTTGTTTCTTGCTCTTGTTTTTGCTCTGGTTCTTGTTTTGGTTCTTGCTCTGGTTTTTGCTCTGATTCTTGAGCTAATTCTGTCTCAGTTCCTATTTCAGGTCTTTGTTCTACTTCCAAATCTTGAACAATCTCTGGTTCTTGTTCTGGCTCTGGTTCTTGTTCTGGCTCTGGTTCTGGTTCTGGTTCTGGTTCTGGTTCTGGTTCTGGTTCTGGTTCTGGTTCTGGTTCTGGCTTTTCTATTATAGGTGGATTTTTTTCGGTATATTCCCTGTAATCTTCGAGTGGGGTATCAAGTAAATACTTGTCATATTTAACATTGTAAGGTAAAATACTCGAAATAGAGTCTGTTTTTTCCTCGTTGCCTAAAACTACGTGATCATTTTTATTTGCATTGAAAAGATGATCATGGAGTCTTTGCTCTTTATCCTCCATTGGATGTAAATCGTCATTGGTCAATAAAACATGAGTTTCATTCGCTAACGAAGTATTTATCCACTTAAAATCGTTCCCCAACTTTAAATCCTTTTCTGAAGCGTACCTTAACCAGTTCATTGACAGTTCTATTTCATCTACAGCTTCATCATCATCCACTTCCTCGTCGTCATTATTATAAGCATTGTAATCACCTGTTGTTGGAGGATTTAATCCTTGGAACTGGTTATAAAACTCTTGTCGCTTCTTGAGTTTCCTTTGTCTTTTATCTTTATTCAAAACATCATCGTCGATTTTCCTTTTTTCAACCAACGATTTAAGTAAAGGTCGAGGAACTTGGGCTAATTTTTTCGATGTAGCAAAGCTATCACTATAAAGAACCCAGTTTTTAAATGAGTCTGCAGATTTGGTGCTATAGTTATGCAAATTTGAATAATTGGGGATATCAAAGGCATCCAAGTAACTTTCAAATGATGAAGGTTTAAGAAACCCAACATCGATCAAAGACGCTGTAACATCTTGTAAAGTCACTTTGGTCAGTATATCGCCTCTATGATGAGCATATTGATTTGATTTAGTTAAAATGAGTTTAAAATATTGAATATAAATGTCAGTTAGAATATTGACCACTGAAGTTTTGCATTTATCAAAACCGGATGCCTTGAGAATCTGTATTATTGATACTCTTAGGAGTGCAAAATGGAAAGAATCGTCCATTATAGTTATGGACCAACTTGTGGAAGAGTGAAGTTTATTGTTTTCAAATATAAAAGTATGAATTGCGCAATGTACAGTACAGTACCGTAGAGTATAGAGTTTTGGGAGCACACTAAATTTGAGAATAAAAAGGTGAAAAGTTCAAGCGTCAAGCCATTGAGAAAAAAAAAAATGCACTAAATGCCCTCTATGTTGAAGTAATCTTGACGTAAATGATTGGAGTTCAATCTATACATATATTTGAAGTAGTCTAAATCAAGGTATTTGATGCTCTTCCATTTCAGAGTTAAAACATTTTTCTTATTAACGTTCCTATCAATCTACATCATCTTTACATTGTACACATTTTTCATTTTATTTTATCATGCCCTCCTACAAACCCTGTTGTAATCTTTCACCAATTTTCTTTGAAGCAAATGATAAGGCATTGAAAAGACCTCTTTCCGATAATTCAATTTTACCCAAGTTCAGTTCCAAAGAAGCTCCGGGGATATTTCTTTGATCGGTAACTCTGGAAACTATAATTGCTGGATCTATTTCCAATATAACACCATCGTCAATAGTTTCATCAATGGCTAAAGCTATCAAATCGTATTTTTCCAAAACAGTAATTTCATCTAAAGTATTGTCTAATAAGATGTTAAATGCATCAATCAAATTGCTGGTCAAGGAGTACATCAAAGATTCATTCTCAGATAATGCAGCCACCAAAATAAGAACAACGTCGTTCAGTTGTTTATAAGTAGCCAAGTGGTTATCATATAAAAGAACATCTTGATTTTGCTTGTAAACTTTGCTAAATAATTTGGATTCAAAATCGCGTTGTTCAGCTATAGAAGGGTATACTTCTGGAGTGTAGTATTTTGCATAAAGACGCTGGCCCTTGGAGTCTAACAAAAGACACGCAGTCACTGTTTTGAGCGATACGTTGGACATGACTAGAGTAACACGTATGATCGCGGTGAGAATAAATATCAAGAGTAAGTGAGTCTATGTTATATGCAGTACATGAGGTTCAAACAGTGATAGTTACTATAGAGTGCGCCGCCTAAGATTTAGTAGATTGATTGGGGTTCAGTTGGGAAAGGATTTTGAAATTTATAATTAAGGTCTTCATAAAATGAAACAAGCAATGAAGTGAAATTACTGATAGGCTTTAAGTCTGTGTTTTTCCTCGTGAAATATTGATAAAGCATTTAAGTTGGTTAAGGTTGTAGGTTTGGTTCAAGTGTTTCAATGGAATATAAATTACACAAGCAAAATGGTTTCAAATTGATTGAAGATAAGTGCCGTGCGAATTAGTATTGAAAACTATGATCACTTTCTACTTGTCAATAATGGTTAAATAATTTACATATGACACATGCCTAATCTGATTTAAGTAGTTTTCATATAACAATCAGTTCAAAAAATTTCATTCATTATTTATTTTAAGTCAAATTATTTTATTTATTGGTTAAGATAAAGGTGCTGTTTCCCACCTTCCCCCTATAAGCAAATTTATATTTTTGCTTTTGACTTATCTTTACTTGAGTTCGGTTTTAGAATTCGCTTTATTATTATTATTTTTTTTTTTTTTTTTTTTTTTTTTTTTTTTTTTTTTTTTTTTTTTTTTTTTTTTTTTTTTTTTTTTTTTTTTTTTTTTTTTTTTTTTTTTTTTTTTTTTTTTTTAAATTCTGTAAATAATATATATCGCATCGACACTCAAATAGCCATTAATTGCATCGATTAAAACCATTGACAGAAGATGAGAATGAAATAGTATACAAGCTTATTACTTAATATAGATGTTGTGTTCAACCATTTTGGATTGGTAATTATGCTACCTTGTTATCATTGAGAATAATTATATGGTATTTAACATGCAATGGGTCTTGTCCATATGGTAGAGGCAGGCAGTATGCAGTCACTGAAGCCGCTAAAAATACATCCTTCTCGGCCACGTGGGATAACTTTCCGTTCAGTCTGTAATGTGGGAAAAAATGCAACAGAGTCTTCAAGAAGTAAAGACGACCTAGCCATTAATTATATTGAATAGAATAGTATGTTTTAAACCTTAATTCTTATTATTCGCTGTACTATGACTATTTTCCAATACATTCGGGGCTATCCCCTTTTGCTTATTATAACTAGGTTTTTCAAATTGGCTTGTCTATGTTGATTTTGTTTTTTTTTTGTTTTTTTTTTCTTTAATTTGGACACCCCCAGATTAAGAAAGACAGGCCGGCCAAACTCTCAATTAATTTATTCAAAATTATATTGCATGTAATAATATTAATAATTTAATATTAATATTAATTTCTCTCGAATACGTTCTGCAGAATATTTTAAGAGAACAATCTCCCATAATAATTTTTTCATAAAGCCACCCCAATTGTTGAATTCTAATTATGCTTTTTGGTAGCAAGTTGGACAACGAAATCTATACTCCTTGGAAGGAGCATTATATGAATTATACTGCTCTTAAGAAATTGTTAAAGGAAGGGGTAATCTTGAAGAATAATTGGACAGATAAAGATGAACAAAATTTTGTTGCCGCTTTAGACAAGGATCTTGATAAAGTGTATACTTTCCAAGTCAATAAATACGATGAGCTCAACGAAACTTTAGAAAATTTACAAGCTCAAACAGAATCACCCAAATCTAGTTTTGATGATAAAAAGTTCACTGAAAAACTTGAAGAAACTTTAAATTTGGCGCAAGAATTGGAGCATTTCCAAAGACTCAATTATACCGGGTTTACTAAAATTGTTAAGAAGCATGATCGAATTCATCCAGAGTATTCTGTGAAACCTTTGCTCAATGTTAGATTGAAGAATTTACCTTATCATTCTGAAGACTATTCTCCCTTACTTTATAAAATTTCTGCTTTATTTCAATTCCTCAGAGATAATTACAGTGTCGACCAACTGATACTGAAATTACTGTCTTATCATGAAGATCTGTCAGAGTTTGAACTGTTTAAGTTCTGGGTTCACAAAGATAACTTGATGGAAGTTAAGACCAATATTTTACGTCATTTGCCTGTGTTAGTTTTTAATTCTCAAAGACCTCAAACTTTGGATGACATGATGGATGGTGCAGATCTGGATGATGAAAATGAAGATGATAATCCAACTGTTAATTGTTTATATTTCGATTCCCCATCTTTTGAACTTTATAACGATAAATTAGTTAAAAAGCCAGACTCGTCTTCTCTTCGTATTAAATGGATTGGTAAGTTGGCTGATAAACCGAAAATTACCGTTGAGAAAAAAGTATTTGATCAAACTAGCCAAGATTTCTCTCTTGGACAGAAAATTACCATCAAGGAAAAATATTTAGATCTGTTTGTTGCTGGTAATTTTGACTCATCCAAATTTATTAAAAAAATGATCAAGAGAAATGCTAAAAAGGAGGAAATTCAACAATTTGAAAAAGATATTAATGACCTTCAAAAATTCATTCAGGAACATAATCTTCAGCCATGTATGAGAACTACCTATAAGAGAACTGCGTTCCAAATTCCTGGTGATGATAGAATTAGAATTGTAATTGATTCAGATTTGATGTTTATTAGAGAAGATCTGTTTGATTCTGATAGACCTATTAGAGACCCACTGAAATGGCATAGAACAGATATTGATCAGAATATTTCTAAACCAAATCTGTTTTTGAGAAAGGGTGAATTTTTCAAATTTCCTTACTCTGTTATGGAAATCAAAGTTAAAAAATCACAAAGAAATCGTCGTCCTCAATGGATTGGCGATTTGGTTTCTCTGCACCTTGTTAAGGAAATTCCAAATTTTTCCAAATTCATCCAAGGTATTGCCCTGCTTTTCTTAGAAGATGATAAGTTGTCCAATATTCCTTTTTGGTTCCATGATCTTGAAGGAGATATTAAAATAGATCCTCAAAGTGCCTATACTGATCTGCAAAATAAGGCAGTTAAACAACAAAGTGAAGAGGAAAATTTGAAAAAATTTAAAAGTATGTTAACTAATTCCACAACTACTGGAGGAACTAATACTTTCAACCCAAGACTGAAATCATTTTCTGGTCTGCTCTTATTGGATCCTCCATCACCTCTCACTAAAGATAAGCAAATTGGCATTGCTGATATTCCTGAAGTTCTTGATGAAGAAAATCAGTCTCTGGGTGATGATGATGACTATTACTATGAAGAAGAAGATAATGTTGGATCTTCTCTGATTTTAAACAAAGTAGCACAAGGTTCTGCAGCTATTGCCAAGCTTGTGGATGTTGATTCCGAAGATGAAGAAATCATACTTCCGAAAGGAGTCGTTAAGCCTGACCAATACATTAAAAATATGGGTCCTTTAAAGATTGAACCAAAAGTCTGGATGGCTAATGAACGTACATTTAATAGATGGCTTCATGTCACCACTTTACTTTCATCTTTGACTTTTATTGTTTACTCTCTGGCTAAAAAATCAAACCTGACCCAACTTGCTGAATTATTGGCATATTTTTATTTTGCACTTACAATTTTCTCTGGTATTTGGGGTTATTATACTTTCAACCGCAGACGTGATATAATTATTGAACGTTCATCAAGACATTTGGATAATGTCATTGGTCCTCTTATTGTTGCCTTGGGCTTGATGCTTGCTCTTACCATTAATTTTGTATTTGGATTCAAACATCTCCATCAACTGAATGAAATCAACGTTTCCATTGCTGGTATTAATCAAAATTTCTATGATAATCATCCTGTTCAAAGATTCTTACACGAAATTGTGTTCAAGATCATTGGTGTTTAACTCACCAATTAGAAATCATGGAATTCAATAAATAGATCTCTAATAAATTTCACATTCATTAAACTTGTAATACTTAACCTAATGCCCCATTCATAATCTGTGAGCTGCGTGTATATCGTACTAGAGATAAGTGTAAGTGCGTTTCCATTTTGGAGAGAAAAAAAAACAATTCGCAACCACATTACATTTTGTTATTCTTCATGGCCTCAACCAACACAAACCCCGTCGTTTTAAGAGGCCGGAAATCCAACTTCCCGTCTATTCGGGGTACTCGCAATTTTGGTAGCTCACCGTCAAAGCTGTGTGATTTGAATTTGTCTAGTTCCTCAGGTTTTGATGATGCTTCAACAAAGCAAACAAGCATGTTTAGTAAATGGTGGAATGAAATGAAGATGTCTTTCATTAGCATAGTCCAATTCACGATTTTTCTATTTCTGTGGAATTCTCAAGTTGAAGAATTTGAACATAGAAGTACTAAGGATTTTTGTGATTCGAAGGAAAACTTTGTGGATGGTATAAACTTGCAAAATTCACCTAGTATCGTAAAACAGCGACAAGTACAAGACAAAGAACGTGATGAATTCGAAGTTAGCGACGAACTGTTGATAGTATTAAGTAATTCTAAGCCCGAGAAAGAATTTCAGTCCTTTTTGGGCACTCTTTCATCAATAACAGACCCCCCTAAAAGCAACCAATTTCAAAATAAATCTAAATACACTCAATATGGAACATCATTGGGCAATCTGAATTTGGATGAGCCTAAACAATTAGCATCAAACCCATTTGAAATAAATTCAAGTTCTGTAAATGAAGAATTTTCTTTGATAGACAATGACTACAATATTGAAGTAGCCAAATTCTACATACCTAGAGCTCCGCGTATGCATCTTTCTGTGGTTGATACACTTTTGAATAGACTCAAAACAAAACCTTTCGTTATAGATCAGCGTCAAGAAGAAATCAGAAAGGAAAGAGAAAAATCACAGTCATTGGTTCAACCTCTTCTGTCAGACCAATTGGCTAAAGTTAATAAAATATGGAATGCACTGAATCAGTCAATGATCATTTCATCAAAATTTCAAATAGATATAACTGTAAGAGACTTGCAAACCTTATGCGATGGACAGTGGCTAAATGATAACATTATTGATTTTTATCTTAATATGATATCTCTGGATGATATTTTTTGTTGGACCACACATTTTTTCCTGACACTACAAGCTAAAGGTTACTCTGGAGTTGCAAGATGGGCGAAAAGAAGGAAAATTGACGTAACGAAAAAGAAACTCATCATTACCCCTATAAACATTATGGGGACCCATTGGGCTTTAGCGGTTATTAACAACACTAAAAAAAGGTTTGAATATTATGATTCATTACTGAGTAGGGGTAATAAACAAGCACTTCTTATTTTACAAGATTATATGAAGCAAGAAGGGAAGAAACAGAATAGTTCAATAGATTTCGAAACTTATAGTTTGGAATCTCTTATGAAAACTCCACAACAAGAAAATGGTTATGATTGTGGTGTCTTCACTTGCACACTAGCTTATTTTGTTTCAAAACAAATGCCCTTGAAGTTTAGTCAAAAAGATATGAAATTGCTTCGTAGGAAAATGGCATATGAAATTTTAACGAAGGAGATAATGAAACCCTAATTATATTTAGACAAAATGGCATATTATATTAATGCACTTATGTAATATATAGCCAGAGTAGGTTTATTGTTATTGTATTAGACTATATATATTTATTTAACACCTACTATTTTTTGAGCCCAACTTGGTTCTGATTTCTTTTTTGATAATGCTTTAATTGTTTCTTCATAACTCTTGATGGTATCACTAGATGTAGAAATCTTCAGTTGAAGATATTCGATTCTATTTTTTGGCAAGTTCAGCGCTGGTATATCCTTATACTTCGTCAACTCATCTTCAAGCTTCGCGATTTTATTGGTTTCCAATTTAATAAGTGTGTTATAGTAATTACTATCATAAAGTTCAAGAATATTTGGATCTTCAACTAAAGTTTTAAATGCAGCACGATACAAAGGTCTTCCAGTCAGAATGTGAGAAATTATACCTTTGTCTCTTGTAATCAGAATAATATCGTGTTTTTCTAAAATGCTAAGGGTTTCAAGGGTTTCAATCAGTGGCTTTAAAAGAGGACTTTTAATGATTTTAGAGAATGGAACTTTCTCATTTTCAGTTAAAAGTTTCATTACTATCCAAACTTGGGCTGACAGCAAATTAGCGTCAAGGGATGATTCTACCAGTTTATTAAGGAAAAAAGTGGTAATTTGCTCTGCTGCTTGTTTGATCATTTCATTCAATGCTTCATCTGGATCTTCACCTGATTTTATTCGACGAACAAAAGATTGAAGGTCTAGCATTCTACCACCCAATGGTTCTAGACATTTTTCAAGAGTTCCTAATTTGTCAATTGTCAGTCGATTTAATTGAGAATGAATATATTGTATTGAAGATCGTTTGGTAGCATCCAGAAGAGAAATGGTTTTGAAAACTTGATTTGGAAGAGCATCAGCTAAAAGTGGAACAGATCCCATGTCATGAGTAATAAAAATTACGTTGGCAACATTAGATTGAACTGCTTGTGCGGCCCAATCGGCAATCATCTTATAAACAAAGTCATGTGGGGAATCAGACTTCCTGGCAAATTTGTTGATGACAATGATTGGTTTGTATTCAGGGTGTTGCTGCAAAAATTGGTCCTCTTTAAGTAAAGAGTCATCCACTATTAATTCTTCTCCTGATTTAGCATTCGACTCCTTAGTTTTTTCAAGTTTTCGTTTTTGGCGAATTACTGCATTTTTGTAAGCATCGTAGTCTTTCAAAGCAACATTTCGAAGAGCAAGGTTGGTAAGCAGAAACATATTTTTGATTTGCTGTTCTATGGATTCAGAAATTCCCAGTTTTTGACCAGTAATACCTTGAACGGCTAAATCTACAAACAGAGAGATCAGATTTGTCCATGTAAATAAAGGGAAGTACCCTAATTGATTTCCCAAACGTCTAAGCATTTCATTGTCAGTTCTTGCTTTAACAATTGATTCACAATCGATATAAAGAACTTGTTTTCTCAATACTGGATCATTTTGTATTGTGTTATCAATTACGAATTCCAGTTTACCAGAACCTTTGGGACCTTTAACTATAATGAAAGTGTTAATATTTTCGTATATCCAAAGCTTTAGTTGTTTAGCTTTTTCTGCTCGTTCAGTCCAGATATCATCAGAGCGATCAATTTTAGTATCAGGATCGTCATTCTCAATAAGATCTTTTACATCTTGATCACACTTGGAAATTTTTTCATCAATAAAATCATAAGACTGAGAAACCCAGTTTTTAGCCATTTTGTAAGGAGTATAAAATAACTTTACAACAGTTGTGTCCTTGTAAGTATCGAAAGAGTATTTATGAGTGACTTTTTGTTCAATAAACCATTGTCTAATAGGATCAAAAATCATGACTGCAACTGCTGCTAATAAAGCAAATATAATAGGAATTGAAATTCTTTGATGCTCCATAATAAAGTTAGCTAAATAATTAGCTCTTTTCACTGAAATATACTGGATATGAAGAGAAGATTTCAGTTGATTAACTTTTAAACCTGTAATACAATTTTTAGCTGCAATTGCAGATCTTATACGTCTGAATATAATAGTGGCATAAGGTTGACTAGCCAGTAATGGTATGATATCCACTATTGGTCCATAACGACGAAACAAAAAATAAAGTTCCTCTTCGGATAATGCTTCTCCTTCAAATTTAATCTTAATTCTGGAACTAGGAAATCTTTGAAGATCTTCAATCCATGGTGTACCTTTCACTTGGAAACATTTGGGATAATTGTTAAGTAAAGTATGTTTTATAGTTTCCCAAGTACCTAAGCCGGCCTTGTTTGCTTTCACGTTAGCATCAATTTGTTTGATCAATTCTTTTGGTTCAAAACCTTCAGGGATTTCATATTTAACAAAGGCACCTCCATCTCTTCTCACGGGAATCATTTCTGTAATTTTTAGATTTGTTGGAAGTGGGTTAGCTTTGGAATCTGATAAAGTCAAAACTCTTTGCTTAAGCTCTTTCTCGTCATGAGACACTCCAAAAAGCAGTCCAATTTTCTTGATTTGAGCACCGAATTTAGATAATGTAAGTGGGAACATATGATCATAATACAAAACCACTTCTTTCTGTTTTTCAACATCGATAACACCTGTCAGCAGAGTAGAGTTATCCAGCTCTAAACTATCTTCAGTTTTGAGTTCTTCAATGTCAGAACTGTAGCAACGAATTTGCAGACCACGAGATGAAATAATTTGTCTAGGGATACCATGAAAAATCCCAGAGCCCGTACGAATTGCTCTGAACCCTCGTATAGAATTTTTCAAAGTCATAGTGGAGTGGCAATTGAAATAAAGAATTGTGAGAAACGGCTGCGAATATATATATCTAGGGGCAACAGCAATTCAACTGCAGATACTCAAATTAAGCAATGAGGAACTTAGTTGAATGCGGCCTGTATATAAAAAGTAACCGTAAATTAGGCTAAGTTATTAAAGAAATGGAGTGTTTTTACTGTTCAGTAATTGTTAGAAATAAACAACCCAGAACTATCATAAGTTAAATGAATTGAAATTTCGTCAATTGAAGAAAAATTGGAATGTATTATGAATAATGATAAAAGACAAAGGGAAATATTGAATAGATACAAGCCAAGGGTTGAGAGAACACACATGTACGCTTTAGCTGGCCGTACCAGCAGTCCCCAATGATAGAGTCATGGGGGAACTAGTTAAGCGGTTTCTCTGGGCCACGCTTTGAATCATTGCGTCATTTAAGAAGTCACAAAGATCTTCGAAGTGGCCCGTAATACCTACATTATTTTAAGTAAAATGTTTATTAATGAATAAGAAGAAGAAGAAATTTTTTCTCACTTGACATCTTCAATTTATACCAATGTATATCAATATGCAGTCCCTGTATATGGCGAGTTTAATAAAAATTTAGAGGGCTGCAATTTGTTTGTTATGGAGGAGACACATATTACTTACAGGGATATGAAATACACTGATTTAAGTAATGTTTCAATTAACGTATATTTATCATTTCACATTACTTAGTCCATATCGGAAATTAGTATCTCATCTCTATCAGCAAAAAAATCACTCGTTCTCAATGGTCTAACAGTTCCGTTAGAATCATTTTTTTTGCCATCCTTATAATTTTTCTTTATATATTCTCTCATAGCGTTCAATGCAGCTTCTCTACATAATTCTCTCAATTCCAGTCCAGTCATACCTTGAGTATGTCTCACGATATATTCTAAATCAAAATCCGTATCATTTAAATGACTACCTTTCAAAATTTTGTCTAAAATAGATCTTCTTTGAGCAGCATTAGGTTTTCCGATGGCAAATTTTTTAGGCATACGACGCAAGAAAGCCAGATCAATATCATTTTGTCTATTAGTAGCACCCATTATCATTACTCTCCCATTTGTTGTTAATCCATCCCATAAAGTCATAAATTCGGCTTTTAACATCGCACTGACTTCATGATCCAGAGACAGTCTATCACGTAAAAATGAATCAATTTCATCAATAAATATAATACATGGTTCAAGTTTATTAGCCAACAGGAAAATGGCATCTACAATCTTATTACTTTCACCGTACCATTTATCCATCACAGTTGACATTCTTAACAGTAAGAAATTGGCTCCACTCTCCTTGGCTATTGCCTTTGCAAGCATTGTTTTCCCACAACCTGGAGGACCGTGAAACAAAACCCCTTTAGGCAGCTGAATTAAATTCAGATGGGCACTGAATAATTCTGGATCTGTCAAAGGTAAGATCACCAGTTCTTGAATATCTTCAATGATAGATTCAAGTCCACCAATATCACTAAATGAGACATTTATTTCTTCAGGAAGAATAAGAGAATTTAACAAACTTTTCTCGTATTCATTAAAGACTACTGCTTTCAAGCTTGGATTTTTCTGTTGAAGGGTTTTAAGTACACTGGATCCCTTTTTTCTAGCTTCCTTGGCCTTGACTGAATTATCATTCATTGGTCCCTCTGAAAGTAAGTGATTGACTAAATAATACATTGAGAGACCTGCTCCCGTAAGAAAAAACAAGTCGCCTATAAGTTTGAGGTCGATCTTGAACTTTCCCAAGTCGAGCTTCAATTTATTCATGGTTTAGTGGAGTAGGGTAGAAGGGTTTAAAATTTAAAAAAAAAAAAGTCGTCAAAAACTGTACAGATATGTATATTTTTCAGTTTTCCAGTTGGGGTTACATGTGTTTTTCAGAAAGAAAAAAAAAATTAATAATAATAATAATAATAATAATAATAATAATAAAAATAATAATCACAATTTGAATTCGACCAAGGGTCACATGTATTGGAATTGGTACCATAATTAGTGAGATTTTATAGATGGAAAAAAAACAAAAAAAACAATTTGGTACCATAATTAGTGAAGTTTTGTATATGGGGGCATAAGCGATTGAGCTATAGGAGTTGGTTATATATTACCTCGACGCACATGAGTTGGTATAATATCATACTAAACATGCGCTATTAATCTTTAAAAATCTCTCTTAGTCTCTCTGTCTTTTTGCATACTCTATCACTTATTTCTTACTATTTACATCTATTATCCAGAGCCATTCACCATTTACCATTTACGTATTCTTGCAATTATATTGTCTTTTTTTTTTCAAAAATATTGTTTTAAAGCATTTAATAGAAAGGTTTTTTTTTTCTGATTTATCATTTTTCAGCTGCATCTCATCATGTCTGATTCAAAGCACGGTATCCGTTTACCGGGTCAGCTTCTAGAAGAAATCAAGCAAAAAGAATCAACAGGAGCTTATAATGATGATAGATTTAATTCTAACTCCAATTCCAAGAAAAGAAAAGAAAAACCTGTTTCTAGAAAGGAAAAAAGGCAACAAGAAAGGCAGATAAAGAAACAAAAGCGTCAAGGACATCCACATAACAAGCGGTCAGCACCACAACCTGTAATCAAGAAGTCGAATAAGAAGTCGAATAAGATAAAGACTCTGGCCAAATCAACAAAAGCATCCGGAGAAGAGGGCTTAAGGATTGTGAAAGAGGACGATTTGGAGGACGATGAGGTCTCTGACTTGGATGATGCTGAAGATGAATTTGACGGGTTTGAAGAGGATCACAAGACTCAAAAGTCAGGAGGGCTTCGAATTGTTAAAGAAGATGAA
The DNA here is from genome assembly GCA_030573815.1 of Kurtzmaniella cleridarum. NCBI lineage: Eukaryota > Fungi > Ascomycota > Pichiomycetes > Serinales > Debaryomycetaceae > Kurtzmaniella > Kurtzmaniella cleridarum. Next base: position 352,972 of record JAJMDQ010000004.1, on the reverse strand, counting down.
TTGGACGATGAGTTTTCAGACAATGACGACTTTGATGGCTTTGAAGAAGATGGTGATGAATTTTCAAATGATGATGATCATGGTGATGATCATGATGATGATCCTATGGAAAAACTTAAAAGGCTCAAAGAAGCGAAAAATAGCAAGTCATCCGCCGAAGACCCATTGGAACAACTCAGAAAAATCAAGGAAGCGAAGAAGTTGAATAAAACCAATGTAGTCAAGCCTGAGGAAAATCCATTGGATCAGCTTCGGAAAATTAAGGAAGCTAAAAAGCAAAAAAACACTTCTGAAAAGGAGCTTCAGGATACGAAAAAATCGATCAAAAAAGGAGAGAAAAACAAAAAGCAAGCCAAGGAAGAATACCATAGACCTTTATCTGCAAGAGAAAGGGAATTGATGGAAAGAGATGAACTTGATATGGAATACTATGCCAAAAAGTTAGGTTTGAAAAAGGGGAAGAAATCCGATTTGGGGAAGCAAAATGATGAAGATGGGTTAGGAAGTCTTCTCGATGGCATAGATTTAAATTTTATATACTCAGACCATGAATCGGGTAGTGGGGAAGAAGATAAAGGGATTAGTGGAAGTGAAAGTGAAAGTGAAAATGATGGTGATGGAAATGGATATGAACATGAGGAAAATGAAGATAAATTTGAAGGCAACGAAGACGACTATGGTAGTGAAGAGTTTGATGAAGATGAATTGAGAGAACTTAGAGAAATGGAAGAACTTGAAAACTCCGATGAAGACATTGAAGCTGGTGATGTTCATGTTATAGAAGCCAACGAAAATCCTTATGTAGCACCTTCAACCAGTACTCAAGGTTATGTGCCTCCAGCTATAAGAAGAAAAATGGCTCTTGAAAATATGGGTGAGACTGAAGAAGTTCGCAATCTCCGTCGATCTATAAAAGGTGCATTGAATAAGCTCTCTGAAACTAATGTCACTAGTATAATAAGTCAAATTAATGATCTATATATGAATAATCCTCGTCAATTGGTCACAGAAGCGATCACCTCAATTGTCATGGATTCTGTTTTAAGCCAGGGGAGATTATTGGATACTTTTTTGTTTTTGCAAGCTAGTGTGGTTGTAGCAGTTCATAAATACCAAGGGGTTGAATTTGGTGCATATTTCATTCAAACTTTAATTGAAAAATTGGATACTAATATACTAAATCCAGGTTCGATTAAAGAATCATTAAATCTAATGGCTTTGTTGTCAGCGGTATACTCTTTCCAACTCATTTCTTCGAGAATTCTTTATGATATTGTCAAATTATTGATTACCAATCTTAATGAAACCACGGCTGAACTTTTACTTAAGTTGATTCAAAGCTCAGGTAATCAAATGAGATCCGATGATCCATCTGCATTGAAGGAAATTATCCTTTTAACAAACAAAAAATCTTCTGAGTTTGATCTGGTTAATACCAGAATGCATTTCTTAATTGAAACCATATCAAACCTTAAAAATAATAAATTGAAAAATCATAACGAAGGTTCTCAGCAACTAATCATTAGATTGAAAAAAATGCTTGGGACATTACACGGTAAGCATTCGGATCCTCTTCAAGTTACTTTAGAAGACATTCGTCAAGTGGAAGAGAGAGGGAAATGGTGGTTAGTAGGTTCAGCTTGGAAAGGAAGAGATGATACTTCTTCAACATCAAACCATGATGATACCGCGGATTTCAATGCAGCTAATATCACAGATGTCTTGGATAATGCTGAGCCTAATTGGGTTGAACTTGCTCGTTCACAAAGAATGAATACCGATATTAGAAGAGCCATTTTCATTCTGATTATGTCTGCTAACGATTATATGGATGCGGTAATGAAGTTGGACAAATTAGCACTCAAAAGATCTCAAGAAAGGGAAATTCCTCGTGTTATTCTTCATTGTGCTAGTGTGGAGCCATCTTGGAATCCTTACTATGGGGCATTGGCCGGGAAACTTTGTGATAATCATGCTTTTAGAAAATCTTTACAATTTATGCTTTGGGATCTCGTTAAAGAATTTGATGGTTCTTCTAAAGATATCAATGATTCCGATAATGATGAAGATTTATTCGATTCTGATGATGTTTCAGATGATGATAAACTCCGTCGTGTTTTGAATTTGGGGAGATTTTTCGGGGTTTTAATTGCTAAAGGTGCATTATCTTTTAACGTTCTTAGGACTGTCAATTTCTTAACCGCTGACGGTGATACCCTTTTGTTCCTTGAAATTTTAATGGTAACTTTTATAGATCAAGTGGCTAAAAAGTCTCAAACTAATGCAGTTGGTACTGGGATGAAGAAGACGAAGATGTCAGAACTGGCTTATAGCCCAAAGCTTATCACCGAAAGAATTGCAAAAGCCCAAGAACAACCAGTCCTCCTTGAAGGTTTACAATACTTCCTTGTACATAAGCTCAAAAAGAGTAGTTTTATAACTGGAAAGAATCAAAGAGCAAGAGTATCTTGGGGGGTCGATATTATGGATGACTTAATTTCAGAAATCTTGAGAAGTGACTACTGATAAACTTTATATATAGGCAATCATTTTTTTCTCCTTACCTGTCCTTATAATAATATTAATAGAATAAATAAAATTATAATTATATGCGTTCTATAATGGCCACTGATTCAACATGTTTTGATTGAGGGAAAAAATCAAACCCAATTACTTCTTTAACTTTGTAATCATGGTTGTCACCTTGGATCTCATCAAAAATGGCTAAATCTCTAGCCTGAGTAAATATGTTGCAACTAACGTAAACAATCAATTTTGGTTTAAATTCATACAACTGTTTCATAAATGACTTAGTGGAACCCCTCCTAGAAGGATCCATAATTACTACCGTATTATCTCCAGTTATTTCTGCCTTGATGAATTCGTTACTACTAAACATCAGATTGGCATTGCCGGCAATGCATTCAAACCTATCATATAAGCCGTTGAGTTTTGCGTTATGAATTGCATACTTGATTGATTTTTCGCTAACTTCAACTCCAAATATTTTACCATCTATGGCATCAGCAAGAGATATTCCAAAAAAACCTGATCCACAATAAGTATCAACTAGATTTAAAACATTTGTATTAGTAATATGATATTTGATGTAGTCAATGATTTCTGGAAGTATATAATCATTATTTTGGAAAAATTCACCAGCTGGGTACTGAAACAATCTTTTGTTAATCCTAGTTGTAGCAACCTTATTAGGATTTGTAATGCAGCCTTTATGGAATTCACCAGTTGAGTGGTTAATTCTCAAGGTTTCTCTTAAAAGTAAAGTTTTCCCAGTTTTATGTGGGGTTTTCCTTTCCAGCTCAATTAAATGAGGTAATTCGTTGTTGACACTATCAGTAGCAAGGGGGCAATTATCTACATGTACAATTTTTCTGCCAGGCAATATACTGTTGATACCAATAGGCATTGATGGATCCTTATGAGGATCAGCATAATGTGGGGTGAGTTTACTCCTATATGAGTACTGCATTGGGGATTCGGTAACCATACCAAAACTTTCATTTTGTTCCAACTTTGGGTGAAAAAATCTAAATGCTCTTTTAATAAAATCTTGTTTAGTTTGCAATTGATCCTCGTATGTAAGCATCTGAAATTGGCACCCACCACACTCTTTAAATTTATCGCAAACTATAAGCTTATCTTTACGTTTATTCAGAGGCTTGACAATGTTTGTAAGAATACCTTCAGCATAATAATCATGGTGTCTAGCAAGTCTAACATTTACAATATCTCCAGGAATTGTTTTAGGTACAACAACCAAACGCTGATCTTCAGAGAATCCTAAACCATCACCATTAGAAGTTTGGTAACCTATTTCAACAGTTGTATGTGAAATGGGACTAGTTCTATTCACAAAGAATTTTTGGATATCCACTTCCGAGTTTTTTATAGTTTCTAACAGAATATTGGATCCCAATTTGTTTTGATATTGTTGCCAAAAATCAGTAATCTCCAAATGCAACAATCCATCTTTTGAAGTAAGATCAGCAGCATCGCGTTTCCTTTTACGGTTAAATGTTCTAGGAGCAGATGAAATAGCTGTATTTAAATTTCTAACTTGAAATCCCCGTGTCAAACTAAGCATTTTAGTGGAGTCTTTGCAATGCGATGAGCATTGATTTAAAGCTGGCAAAATTAATTCGCAACAATTAGCACTGGTTTAGTTAAAAAATAGCGATATCAATCCTGCAGAAATATTATACTGGCTATACCAGTGCTTCCTATAGTATTACGCACACTTAATTTACTTGCATTATTATTATTAATATTATTATTATTATTATTATTATTATTATTATTATTACTATTATTACCATTACTATTGGATGTGTACAATTTATATACCGGAAATCTAGCTACTAGTATCATTAGATGGAACTTCTTCATCGGAATATTTCCTGAGATCAAGGGTAACAGTCTTGGATGAATTTTCATTTTGATCTCTGTATATACCCACCAAAGAATCCAGAGTCTCAAATAACGAGTTTTTAAGTGAGATCACAATAAATTGAAATTGGGGGCTAGCGTGCGATTTAATGTAATTGGCAATTTTTGCAACATTGGAATTATCTAGTGCTGCATCAACTTCATCTAAGACGAAAAAAGGTGAGGGCTGGTACAGGTGAATAGCAAATAATAATGCCAAAGCTGCAACCGTTTTTTCTCCTCCTGACAATAATTCCATATCTCTAAATCGTTTCATTGGTGGCATAGCATGATATTTTATCCCAGCATTATAAGGCTCGTCATCATCTTCCATTGTAAGATATGCTGATCCTCCAAGAGGTGATATAGGCAGTTTAGTCAACTCTTTGAAAACCTTATCAATTTCTCCTGATATATGATTAAACGCCTCCATAAACAAGCCAAATCTTTTTTCCTTGACTTTATTAAATCTCTCGATACATTTACTCTCTTTTTGCTTTGCCTTGGTAAGATCTTTATCAAAATCTTTCAATTTTCTTTCTGCTTCTTTTAATCTTTCCACTGCCTTGGCATTTGGTGCAAGTTGATCCAAATCTTCAACAACTTGTGCAATTCTGGCCTCTAATTCAGCTTCAGTTTTTTGGTTGAACGATGATTTATATTTAGCTGCCATTGAAGAATAGTCAATTTGAATTTCGTAGATATCTTTGATTAATTCTTCAATGTTGTCACTAATTGGGATTATATCAATTAATCCATCTCGAAGTGGGATGTTAATATTATCAATCTTACAGTTCTTTAATATATTAACCCTTTCGACATCCGTGTTCATTATGACTTCTTCGTGATTTAATAATAAACGTGAAACTTCACTTATCTCAAAGTTCAATTCTTCCACTGTATTCTCAGCTTCTTTAACGATTTTCTTTTTCTTAGAAAGGTCTTGCTCTAACATTTTTTTCTCATCTTCATTTACTTCTATTTCTGCATCTATCGTGTCAGTTTTGCTTTTTATAGACTCAATATTTTCTAAGGCATCGACTAAAGATACCTCATATTCTTCAAGATTTTTCTTAAGTTTTTCCAATCTACCTTCTGCTGAGGACAACTTCATTTTCTCAAAGTCTAATTTACTGGAAAAGGTAGAAATGGCATTTAAATATTGAGTTCTTTCTTTAGCTTTATTACGGTAAGCAGAACCATGGGAATCTTCAAAATCTTGAATACCGTTGGATAAGTTATATTTTTCACAAAACTCTCTATAAATTTGATTTTGCAATTTTTCAATTTCATTATTGAGATCATCCATTCTATTCTTTAAATCATTCAAGGATTCTTCTCGAAGAGCCCTTAATTCATCTTGTTCTTTTAATGAATTTTCGTGGAAAATAATTTCTTTTTTCTTGTCTTCAATCATTCTTTCAATATTTTGTCTTTTGTTTCTCAAAATAGGCATTTTGTCTTCCCAGCGATTAATTTCCTCTAAAAGTTGGTTTATTTCAATTTCTTTAGGCTTTTTCAAAGTTAACTGGGAAAGTTTCTCGAGTAATTCATCTTTCAAATCATTCAATCTTTTCCACTCGTTTTTATCCCACCTCACTGTGCTACCTGCGCTGGTACCACCTGTCATTAATCCGGATTTATGAATTAAAGATCCATCCAAAGTGACTATCTTCTTATCGATAACTTTTTCGCCCCATTTTAACTGTCTAGCAACATCAATATTTTCAGCAACTAAGGAATCACTAACAATATATTCAACTACCATCTCAAGTGAATTGTCATCATACTCTACAATATCTAAGCCAGGTTTAACTTGAGGGTGTAGCAGTCGAAGATATCCTAAGTTCATGGATGGTACACTGATTGAATCTAAAGGAATAAAAGTTGCAACCCCACTTCTTCTCTCTTTAAGTATTTCAATGCATTTATAAGCAACCTGGGTTGATTCAACTACTATCAGATCAATATGAGCACCTAGTAAACATTGCAATGCATTTGAATATTGGTGTTGTGAGGGTCTAACAAGTTCTGAAACTACACCTTTTATCAGCCCCGGAGAAGAAAGTTTTCGCAACATATTCACATTTTCTCTAAGTTTCTTCTGCTTTTGAGTATCCCTTTGCTCTGAGGATAATTCATCGATTTTAATTAATGTATCTCTCAATTTGGTTTGAAGATCGAGCTCTTCATACTTCATAACTTCTTTAGATTTAATCAAGGCAGCTTTGGATTTTTCCAAGTTAACTTTTTGTTCCAAAGCTTCATTAATTTCATTGGAAATATCGTCAAGCTTAACCATTAATTCTTCTTTTATAATTTCGTTCAACTCAGAAATTCTTTCTTTGCTGTTTTCAATCTGCTTATTATGATTATTGATAATTATATTACCTGATTCGAGCTCAGCAATGAAATTTTCCGATTGTTCTTCTAATTGGGCACCTCCGTCTGCTAAGAAGTTAGCTCTTAAATTTTCATATTCTATTAGACCATCACTATCAATTTCAGTATGCATAACCTGAGCATCTTTTTTCATAAACTCATCCATCATTCTTTTGGCCTCCTGTAACAGTTTTTCGATTTTCCACACTTTTTCTTGCTGTTTCGATATTTCATGTTCCACTTCCCTCATCTTCCTTCTGCATATGTTGATTTTATTAGTGAAAGCTGTTTTATTTTGCTCTAATGGTACAATCTCTCGCGAATTTTCTTCAAGATTATTTCGGTATTGGTTTAAAAGAGAAACTTTCTTCTTTATTGATAGTTCAATTTTTGAATATTCAGAGATGGACAGTTTTAACGTTTTCTCTTCTAATTTTAGTTCCTCATTCAACTCAGCTAATTTCAATTTTTCCTCGTCGATTTTTGATATCAATTCTTGGTGTTGCTTTTCGTTATGATATAATTTGTAAAGATTCAAAAGTTTTATTAGATCAGTTTTTTCAATTAATTTTTTCTCAAATGCTTCTTGTTCTTCAAGTTGTTCTTTATATTGCTTCAGTTCAGAGCTGAGAACTCTTTTACGGGCGAAAACTGAATTTGCAAATTCATGAGCAAGGTCTTTTGCCTCTTTGAGCTCATCGTATTCTTGAGCTAATTCACCTGATCCGCTAATGGTTTCAATCAATTTAGTTAGATCTTTTGGGGATTGAGATGCAATTTGTTCAACATCTCCTTGAAATACAAGAAAGTTACGAGCTTTTATTAAAATGTTTTCCTTTTTCAAAACGTTCAGATAATGCAAAGCAGTAACGGCTTGATCGTTGATTTTATACTCACTAGATCCATTCAAATTAACTGACCTGGATAATTTGATTTTTTCTAAATCATCTTTTTGATATATAATTGATACATGGGCTTTAGTTGGATCATCGCCACCTATTCTACCTCGATATATCAAATCGGTCATATTTTGTGACCTTAATTGCAGGGATTGCATTCCTAAAACAAAAGATATAGCATCCATCATGTTGGATTTCCCAGCCCCATTAGGACCGATGATGGAGGTGAAGTTTGCATCTCCAAAGCCAATACTCGAGAGGCCTTTGTATGATTTGAAGTTGTAAAGCTCTAGCCCTATAAGTCTTCCCATTACGCGTAAACCAGAATTAACACGCGAAATCAAAATATTAAATTATGGAGCATTTGAGCAGCCGAATTTCGGTGTGTATACAAATTCATTTAGCGAGTAAATATAGCCTAAAAATACCTCAATTTCCGCTAATAAAAATCAGTGCAACGGCTTCAAGTTTATGTATAATTCATCGTATGTAGCCCATTTTTACAGAAAAGGGGTATTTGAAATAAATAAAAAGATAATGAGCATTTTATAGTAATCTTGAAAGCACAACCCATAGCATCTCTTTTGAACATATTTGTTCTAACTTTGTTAATTTTCATATTGACGCTTTTACGTTCAACAAATTGTTTTTTCGCAGCCACTCAGTGAAGGGCTACCGTTCCTGTATGCCTTATCTCTCATTAACATTCAATAGGCATGCATATATATAATATTTATATATATATATATATATATATATTATATTATATTTATCTATTATAAGTCTGTATGTAAATATCCGAATTTCATATTTTAATTAATCGGGTGAAGTATATAACTATAAAACTAAATTTGGAGTAAATATAAAATACCCTTTGTATATTAAATCCAGTATACAATAAACAAGTTCAAGTTTTGAAATCCTTAGAACATAGTCAATTAAGGATACTATCTATCAGTTAAAGTTGGAGGAAAAAAGGAAATGTATACCGAAAAGGCACAAATGGCAAAAGATCTAATCGAGGATAGAGATATTGCGTCGACTGTATCTTGTCTCCCATTTAGTATGCTTTTATCTTCATTTAGATCGCCAAATGCTTCATTTTTAGAGATTGATGATTCGGATACAGATGACGAATCCCCCAAACCGCTTTCGGATTTACCTTACGAATCAAACCCCATTAGTCTTGCAGGTTCCGTTAAATTAAACCAAGAATGGCAAGCAAACTGGGGATTTATGAGTTCTGGTGAAAAATTACTTAAACTTCGTTTAACAATGAAGAAGTATGGAATTGCTGTTTATATCGTCCCACTGGAAGATGAACATCAATCAGAATATACTGGTCTTTCAGACAAAAGAAGAGAATTCATTTCTGGATTTTCAGGAAGTGCAGGAGTTGCCGTAATTACATTAGATGATGCAGAAACACTTTCAGGTGAAGCTGCGTTACTGACTGATGGAAGATATTTTCTTCAGGCAGAGAAGGAGCTAGACAGTAAACACTGGACCTTGTTAAAGCAAGGAGTCACTGGTTATCCTTCTTGGAAACAATTTGCAATTGATAAAGCTATTAGTTCCAAATTTACTAATGTAATTTCTTGTGATCCTAAGTTGTGTTCACTTCTGGATGGAGAATATTTCAATAGACTTAAGTTTCTTCAATATAAAAACAAGTTTGAATTTAAACCACTTATCGAGCCAAATCTTATAGATGTTGTATGGGGGCCTAAAAAACCACAAAGGCCATTAACCAAAGTTTATGAGCTCCCTTTGAAATATAGTGGAGAACTGACGAATGATAAGTTGAAAAGAATTAGAGAAAAAATAGGTGAGAATTCAGTATTGATTGTAAGTGCTCTAGATGATATCGCTTGGTTATTCAACTTACGTTCTGATGGCGAAATACCTTTCAATCCTTTTTTCTTTGCTTATACTATAATCAAACAACTGGAAGTTATTTTATATATTCAAAAGGAAAAAATGATTGAATTAAACGTCAACAACTTGATTGTTAAAGAGTATTCAGAATTTTATACTGATCTAGCTGATCTTAAAAGTTCAACTCAATCAACTTTGGACCACATTATATTTCCTGTTAAATCATCTACAAGTTATGCGTTGTATTCTCAAGTGCCACAATCAGTTGCCAAGAGTCAAGCACGTTTTGAATCAATTTTGGCAGATATGAAAATGGTCAAAAACAAAACGGAACTTTTAAACGCAAAGATCACTCAATTTAAGGATTCCCTTGCATTTATTATTTTTCTTTCTTGGTTAGATCATCAAATGATTGTTAAGAAACGTAATGTTTCTGAATATGAGGCCGCTTGTAAAATATATACAATTCGTAAGAAATTTCCTAACTTTAAAGGTTTATCTTATGAAACCATTCTGTCTACAGGTCCAAATGCCTCAATTATACATTATGCTCCAACTAAAGATAATAATTCAATCATTGATCCAAAAACCCCATATCTAATTGATAGTGGTGCTCATTACTTAGAAGGAACTACTGATATTACTAGAACTTTTATATTTGGAAAGTATGCCTATCAAAATCCTTATTATCGTAAGTGGTTCACACTTGTATTAAAGGGCCACTTGGGTGTAGCTATGGCAAAATTCCCACCTAATATGACTACTACTGGTGCCATTCTTGATTCATACGCAAGACAAGCTTTATGGAATGAAGGGCTTGATTATTCACATGGTACTGGTCATGGTGTTGGTTCATTTGGTAATGTTCATGAAGCACCATTATATATTGCCCCAATTTCAAGGGCTGATCTTTTTCAACCGGGGCAAATTGTGACTGATGAACCTGGATATTACTTAGATGGAAAATGTGGGTTTAGAATTGAAAGTGAGCTTGAGGTTATTAAGTGTGATGATCTGCAAGGTAAGACAAGATCAGGGGACAATTTTTTGGCTTTTAACTATCTTACAAAAGTTCCATTTTGCCGCGCATTGATTGATAAAAAATGGCTTCTTCCTATTGAAATCAAGTGGATAAATGATTATCATAAGAGTATTTTTGATGAATTTGGTGAAAAATTATTAGAGATGGGAGATAGGAAAGCTTACAAATGGTTGGCTGCTCAAACAGCACCTATATAATTATGCAGTCATATAATTGAGTTTATACGTATTATACATAAAATGATTAAGTATGCAATAAATTAATTAAGAACTTTTAAAGGAAGTGGAGAATAGTTGTGGAAACCCAACATTTTTAGGATCCGGTTTCGTGAAACTAGGTCTTTGAAAGTTACTTGGTTTTATAAATGTAGCACCTGTAGTTGATGTGGGCACTTCATTATCAAAATTTGAAGTTCCCACTTTATGAGAAATGAATGGTGATGCAATTGAGTTCTCAGTTCCTGAAGGTTTTTTGAATTGAGGAATTTTCAAGGAACTTCTTCCAATACCTAAAGAGCTTGGTCCTGGGGATATTCTTTTTGGTTGAGGTGATATGAATCCGGTTGGTTTTCTTTTTTCACCATATCCAAGTATATTGTCTTCTTGTTTAGAAACATTGGAGCCTGATTTTTGGCCGAGCTTCAATACTGACAGTAACCCTTTTGAAAGACTGAGGAGCCTGTCCTTCAGTCCCATAGAAGGTGTACTGTCCATGATTGTAGTTATAATGCTAGAAACTGCCAGTGATACATCTTGTATAGAAGCCCCAATAGAACTTGCATAAGTTGCAGCAACTGATGCAGTTGCAACTGACGTGGCTGCAAGAGCTGCTTGTGGGTCGATATTTTGAGTAGTCCCGCTTAATAAATTGAAAATATCCGTCACTCTTTTTGTTAAAGTCTGGTTTGCAAGTAAAGGATTCTCTCTATGATTGTTAATAGTGGAACCGAAAAATTCGTTTTTACTTTTAATTTCTTCATCCTTCTTTTGTTTAGCTACTCTTTTAGCTCTTCTTTTCTGAAATTCATTTTCAATCCATAATTTCTTTTCTGGTGTGTCAGCGTCCCCATACATAGAATTAGCACGTTTGATAACTCTTGATCTTAAATCGTTGTCTTTATTACGCTCTGCGTTTTCCTCTCTCCATTTCTTTTTCCTTTCACGATTTTCAAGTCTTATACGTTCTTTATATTCTGGTGTATCACTTTTAGGTTTTTCACCTAGCAACATTGAGACCTTCCAATATTTTGAATTGGTAAAGTTAGAAACAGACAGTATAACCAGATCTCTAATTGAGAGAATTGCTTCTGGTTTAATATCATCCATAGGTGGGGATGCTAAAGAAACGCCTGTTGAAGAAGTGAATGGGCTTGCACTAAATAAACCTAAAACATTATCAATAAGAGAAACTGCTCTAATGTCAGCGTCTATTGACTGATTACTCTCAAGATACCTTCGAGCTGTTTTAAGAGCACTTGTTATACCTTCAAGACTTTCTCTGTCTTTGTAACTGGATATAATTTCATGAACAGTTGGTATCCCACTTGTAAATGTGTAGCCTTTACTATTTGACAAAGAATTGGTCATTTGTCTAATGACTTGTAGAAGGTTTGCTTCTCCGCCAGTAGTACCTGAACTTATATGAGAGGAAATAGATGATAAAGCTTTGGAAATTTGAGTGTTCAATGGGACGTTGCTTCCACTAAATGGGCCCTTGTGATCATTTCTCATTATCTGATCCATGGATTCAATGGACAGGTAATCGCGTCTTGCACCGCTCATAGATTGTCTGTGCAATGCTAAAGTTTCTGCGATAGATAAAGACTTTTTTCGAGGAGCTTCTGCTTTTCTCGAAAGATCTATATCTTGAGATCTACTGAGAGATTTTAAGAAAGCAGATGTTGAAGTCGGAAGTGGATGAGAGAGTTTTGATAATGCATTTGCAATGGAATTTGAAGAAAACATTGAAGAAGCGGATATTTCATCGTCGATATCAAGGTTGGAAAGTAAATCGTGTGGGTTTTCCATTGCCATATTCAAAGCATTTTGAAGAATATCATTCATACGAAGCAGATCCAAATCAGCAACTTCATTTTCAGCATTAGTTGAGCTATTTTCCTGTGTTGTCTGACTTACTTCCATGGCATTTCTTACAGCATTAGCAATTACGTCCAGAAGTTGTTGATTTGAGTCATCGTTCGTATCTTCTTTATGAGCCTGATTTTGAAAATGTTGTAAAATATTATCATCAATTTGAGGCATTTCATCTATTTGTTGGGGCTGTTTCTTTTTAAGTGTTTCACCTTGAACTTGGTGTGTAATTTGCATGGCAAGTTCTTGTAAAGCATCTTCAGATATACCCACATTATTGTCAAAATTCGAATTCGATCCAAGCTCAACTGATCTATCATCAAATTTTGATGGTAAATTAGCCGACTTAAAGGCTTCATTAATAGCATTCTCTATATCTAAGTCTTCATTATCCTTGTCAAAATTTTTCTTATTTTCGTTTTGTTGGTGATCTTTTTCTGATATTGATTTGGAGATACTATCATTAGTTTTTCCTTCGGAAATAAGCAGCTTTAAAGAAGCTGAAATAACTGCATGCAATTCATCATTTTGATTTTCAGCTGAAAGTTGATGATCATTTTTATCCTCTTTAGTTTGAACTGTTTCCTCTCTAACCTCTGTAAAACCTTCATTCTTGGTCAAGTTTTTAAAAGCGTTACCTATAGCAGCCTCCAAATCTTCATCTTCATTGGATAAAGCAACATCTCTAGATTCACTTTGTGATTCTGGAGCTATATCTTCATTTTCAATTTTATTTTCGGTTAAAGACTTCAATGCATTCCCGATGACAGCATCAAGATCATCAACAATGACTTGCTCGTCATTTTTTGCCTCTTCATTTGATTCAATGGTATTAATAACTTTGTCACTATCTAATTCTTGTGGGCCAACTTGCATATCCTGTGGCGTTCTGACTTTTTCTTGATTATGTGGTTGATATTGTTCCTGATTATCTTTGTTGGTAATCTCAGAGAAGGCATTGCCAATTGCAGCTTCTAAGTCTAAATCTCCTAATTCAACATCAAGTTCATTAGACTGTGAATTTGCTTGATCACGTAGATTATTTATTTGAGATTCGTCGCCCTTGTTATCTTCGTGATCAATTGCATTCATGTCCAAATTTTCTATATTAGCATCAGTTCCGATGACTTCATTATTAGTGTCTGCATTTACTTGGCTCGTTCCAACATCATTGTTATCTTTATTGGTATTGTTATTATCGTCGTTATTGCTGTTGTTTTCATTGTTGTTGTTTACGTTGATGTCCTTGTTTTGTAAGTTTTTCTCTTTGCTCTGAACAGCAGCAAAGGCATTTCCAATTGCAGATTCTAGATCGAATTCAGCATCTTCTGAAGGCCCTGTCTCAATGTCTGGTTCTTTAGACACCTTGGGTATAATATTAGCATCAGTTGCGTAGCCTAACAGGTTGAAAACATCACCAATGGCATTCTCTAGATCGAACTCTTCATTGTCTATTGCTGAATCATTTCCAGAACCATTGGCGTAACTTTGGGGCAGTCCATGTCTGTCAGGTTGGTTGGGATGACTGAGTGAATCCTCAACTGACTCCTGATTTGCACCCATTATGTGATTTGCAACCTTAGTTGTGACTGCTTTTTCTGTTTTGGTAATTGTTATGATTTAAAGATTTCAATGACATCAGGACACCTCGTTTTATGCAGGAAGAGAAGAAATGTTGAAGTTTAGTTACAAGGAAATTGTGAAGGTACAAAATGGAGGTAGAAAAGCCGTTAGTTGTAATGCTTTTAATATTTGGAAGGCTTAGTGTATAATAAAGATAAAATATTAAGTTGGGCTAATTTCTGGTTTTAAATAGTAGGTTCAATTATGTATATCAATCGATATGTAATTCTTTATGATGAGAAATTTTATCATATTTTCGAAATTTTAAGTATTTTTGAAATTAATTACTGGACCTCATTTTGATATTTTAATCTTTTTTTGGAAAAAAATAAAATTAAATTATTAGAAATAGAAAATTCCCTTAGCTTTCCGCAACTTATTTGCTCGCTACTACCAAACTCTCTCCTTCAAGAAACATTGAAAAAGATGAAGCAATAGTATGTTACCATTCCTTTTCAAGCATCTAAAAAGAAGGTGGGTGTACGGATGCAGTCACTGATGTTTTGATGACAAGCAAATAGTAGTGTTGCAGGAAACTCTACACATAGATTTAAATATATACATATATATATATGTAAAAAAAAGGCGTATAATAAATAATAGGAACAATGCTTTAGCTTTTTAAATTTATATTTAATTTACTTCTTTATTTTGATAAATTTATTTTGATTCGGTTTTATCATCATCTTCATCTAACAAACCGAAGTTGATTACAAGCAATGGTTGCCCATGATCAACGCCATCCATACCGTCTTTCTTCAACACAAAGTTCACATTATTTAATTTTTCGTTAGCAAATCGCAAAACGCTAATATCGAAAGTCTTATTCCCAAAAGTTGGGATACTAATGGCATATTTTGAATCCAGCATCTTTAAGTAATTGGTATCAAATCTCAAGACATAAGATCTATTCTTTCTAAATGTAAAATGGTGGGTATTTTCTGGCTTATCATAAAATTTTTTGCGTTCTACAGAAGTTCTTGGAATATGGTGGTTTTTTTTACCGTCGTCTCCGTCTTCACCTTCTAAATCAATTTGTTCTGAATAGTTAATGTAGTCTTTTGTATAATTTAAAACCTCCCCTCCTTTACCTTGTAAAGTAATCAATGTGAAACAATTGAGCGCACTTTGATATAAGTAAGGCTTATCAGCATATACGTCACCTTTAACAGTCTTAGAAATAAACCAGGTATAAAATTTTAAGCCTGTATTTAAAATTGAAGTTGGTACATAGTCCTTAATTGGTGTTGTGAAATCATTACCAAAAATTAAAGAATTACCAGGAATATCTTCAGCAGGTGTAAAATTAATTTGCAACCGTAAATTAGGGCTGCTTGGCTCCGCAGCATCGGCTTTCCCTTCAGAACCATCAAGTTTTTTGGTGTCTCCCAAATTATAAAATGAATTGCTTAGATGGGGTTTTGACCCATCGAATTGCTTTAATTGAGTGCTAACTACAAATTGACCAAACTCTGATTTGACCTCAACGTTTCCCCCATTCACTGGAACGTATTTGTAATCGCCGTCATAAGTAGTTGCAACTTTGATGAAAAGTCTTTTAGTTGTCATTTTGATTCACTACTGCATAAAATGGAATAAGTGTTCGATATATTATAAAGATGAAATTAGTGTCTTCTGATTGAAGCTATTTTGTAAACGCGCAGCACAGCAACTATAGCTTGAAGATAGTAGGACCGGATCAAGGTCCTAGATTAAAAGGAAAACCTGCACAAACTCATTCGAAGCCATAGGAATTCCACAGACAAAAAGTAGAAAACAGCAATGAAAACTTTTTTATTTTTTTATTTTTATTTTTATTTATTTATTTATTTTTTTCTTTCAAAAAAAAGAATTGACAGCAATATTACGTATTACATATGGATAAAATACCAAATACAATTTTTCAAATGATATACAATTGACGAGGTGACAAGCAAGAACTGATTGAAAATAATAAAAGTAAATTAGTAACCAGTAGAAGCGTGAACGTAATAATATAAACGGATGAGATATGAGGAACACGGAAATTTTATAGTGAAAGATAAATATCCACAAAGCAATGAATACGAACTAGAGTAAATTCTAAGAGGTGTTGAATGTAAAAGTTTACGTGATTAATTATCTATGTAGTATTAAAGTTAATAAATATATCTAAGACAATGCGTTGACTAAGAGTTTAAATACTTGGAGTATTATACATATCCATGTCTATCGTTGTGTATCATAAAGCCGCTTGCAGCATTTTTCAAAGTAGCATTAATAAATTCAATGTTAAATGTACAAAATTTGGATCTAGTCAATGTTTACATTACTAATCTGTGAACGTGGGGGAAAATCGTTGAAAGAAGGTAGAGGAGGAGAAGGAGGGGGGCCAACATTTGCCCCAATATATAATAATATATATATATATTATATGCAGGGTACAACATCAGAAAGAACTATCCTGGCTCTCAACAATGTCTAGAAGCTCTTTATGACGACAAATTGTACATGTGATCAACTTATTCTTCATACGGTCATCGAATAATCAAAGTTTTTCCATCGATGACCTTTCGAATCTTTTGAATTGCTTTAAAGTGTACTGTTTATGTCTCATAACACTGATTTGAACATATGTTCTGCATACGGGCTTACCCGGCACCGGACTTGATTAACCCTCCATATTTAAGCACGAGAAATTAATCAAGCAACGTTTTTTCAGTCTTTTTTTTTAAGTGAAATTTAACTTTACAAATAAATTGCACAATGTCTACTTCTTTAGAACAATTGAAGGCTTCCGGTACCGTTATTGTTACCGACACTGGTGAATTTGAATCAATTGCCAAGTACACTCCTCAAGATGCTACTACCAACCCATCTTTGATCCTTGCTGCTTCTAAGAAACCTGAATACGCCAAGTTGATTGATGTCGCCGTTGAATATGCAAAGGACAAGGGCTCTTCAAAAGCTGAAAAGGCTTCCATTGCCTTGGACAGATTATTAGTTGAATTCGGTAGTGAAATCTTAAAGATTGTCCCAGGTAGAGTTTCCACTGAAGTTGATGCTCGTCTTTCTTTTGACAAGGAAGGCACCATCAAGAAGGCTTTGGAAATCATTGAACTTTACAAGCAACAAGGAATTGACAAGGAAAGAGTTTTAATCAAGATTGCCTCTACTTGGGAAGGTATTCAAGCTGCACGTGAATTGGAATCCAAGCACGGTGTCCACTGTAACTTGACCTTATTATTCTCTTTCGGTCAAGCTGTTGCTTGTGCTGAAGCAAAGGTTACTTTGATTTCTCCATTCGTTGGTAGAATTCTTGACTGGTACAAAGCTCTGACTGGTAAGGAGTACGATGCTGAATCTGACCCAGGTGTGATTTCTGTCCGTAACATTTACAACTACTACAAGAAATTTGGTTACAACACCATTGTTATGGGTGCTTCTTTCAGAAACACCGGTGAAATCAAGGCTCTTGCTGGTTGTGACTACTTGACTGTTTCTCCAAAATTATTAGAAGAATTAATGAACCTGTCCGAACAAGTTCCAAAGGTTTTGGATGCTGAAAAGGCTGCCACTGAATCTTTAGATAAGGTTTCTTATATTGATGATGAAGCTGCTTTCCGTTTTGCTTTGAACGAAGATGCCATGGCCACTGAAAAGTTGTCCCAAGGTATCAGACAATTCGCCAAGGACTGTGTTACCTTGTTGAACCAATTGGAAGAAAAATTCTAAATAGTTTAATCGATGAATTACGAAAGTTAATTAAATTAGTGAGAATTATGTAGAAGATTGACGTAGAACACTCAGTGTTTTTTGATCAGCGTGGAACGACATAAAGCAAAACTATTTAAACAGACACTTATTTTATTTTATTTTATTTTATTTTTTAATTTCTTTTCTTTTCTTTCCAAATAAACAAATTATTATCTCATTAATAACTAATTACTAATTACTGATTTTAATTATTATCATTTTTAATTTTTTTTTTTATTTATAAATAAGTACAAACTAACGTCAAGAACCAAGCTTTCTGGTGATTTTAAAGGAGAGAGAAAGATGAATAAAAGACCCCAAACAAATATTCCTGCAGAACCAATCGCACCGTACCCCATACTACATGAAACCCAGGTGATCTCAGGGTTTGGTCGTGGGTCTTCTGAATTGGGTATACCCACCGCTAATATTCCTATGAATGAAAAATTGAATCAATTAGAAACCGGGATTTATTTTGGATGGTGCCAAGTGTCACCAAAGAGGTCCGAGGTAAAAGAAGAAGTGGTGCGTGGGGATGGGACTAAGATACAGTTTAATAATGGGGAATTGTTGGAGCTGAAGGAGAAAGAAGTACTCCCAATGGTAATGCTGATTGGATGGAATCCGTTCTATCAGAACAAAGAGAAGGCAGCTGAAGTTCATATTATTTATAAATTTTCCAAGAATTTTTATGGGGCCCATATTAAGTGTGCAATATTGGGATACATAAGACCTGAATTAGATTATACTACCAAAGAAGCCCTTATTGAAGATATCAACATCGATATCCAAATTGCTTTAGATACATTGAACAAAGATGCATACAAGAACAAGTATATAGTGTGAAAAAAAAACAGTTAACTACTGTAATGCGACCATTATTTATCGCAAATTTCACGAATTATTCAAATAGATCATCATCTATGCATAAATGATTAAGAATGAAACGGTTGTGAAATTATATAATTATTTTTAATTTTTTAAATGGGCCTAAAACTAAACATAACTTTAATTTATTCAAGATCAGTGCGTTCTGCTTATCAATATACAACAATATATAACAATAGTTGAGAAAGTTGGGCAAATCACACTTTTGGTCTATGTCATGTATATAATCAAATATTATCTCTAAGCCATTATGAAATATATTTTCATTATAAAAAAATTAAATCTAAAGATCGTACAATAAGTTAAATTAATTGAGCCCCAATACACCAAACACATTAACATGAGTTCTTTGCGACTATTGGAGAAACTTAATAGTTGCCCTATTGACAAATCAACTAATGACGTTTGCAAATTTATGCAAAATCATTGTGATACCAACTATTTTTGGATCGCAAGCAAGTACTACTGCGAAAATATTAATGGAACCTTAAATTTTTCATTGTACGTTCTCGCCGTTTTTTCGAGCTTGGTGCTTATATTTGTATCCTTAAGTATCCTTGTGGCCAAATACTTATACCCTATACTAGAAGAATGTTGTCAAGAATTAAATATAAATAAAAAATTTCTTTCAAGTTTGTTGGTTCCATTTGTTAACTGTTTCCCCGATTTGGTAAACTATTCTGTTTCAATGAAACTGCATCTGGTTGAATTAGTTCTTGGTCAAGTAATCGGTCAGACGATAGTTCTATTTACAATTATTATTGGAGCAATATGTATCATTCATCCGTTTAATATTGCCCAAAATCGTCATATTATGGATGAATTACTCGGTGTTTTAACTATCACCGTTACCTTTCTGTACATTTTACTGGATGGGGTCATTACTTTAACGGAATGTGTAATAATGATCTTTTTATACATGGGATACATTTTATATTTATTGAATCGCAAAACACCTTCTTCAGATGGTTATAATGACTCTATTATTAATTCGGATTTGGCAGTCCCCACGTTAGAAGTAACTAGCCCTGATGGATTTATGCACCTGGCAGATTGTTTATCAGTACCTTTCGATATTGAAGAGGCACTTAGTATTTTATCGTACGAGGAGGAATATTTGGATGGTATTGACAACATTGAAAATGGCCTGAATCTGCTGAACGCCGCAAATTCTTCTAAAATTAGCACTGGACTGCTTAATGTACAAGAGGAAGAGGCTCATGAATCTTTATTGATTCAAAGTTGTGACATATCCACCCTGGGACCTTATGGACTGACAGAAAATATATATGAACGACTGGATCGTAAATCAACCAATTCTCTGTTAGTACTGAATCATTCAGTAGTGGAGAAACGAACAATTAAGAGTAATTTAATCAAACTATTTCAAATGCTTTTCAATATTATTGATTTTATGTTTTTCTTTTTGATCCCATACCACCAAAGCATCCCAGACCAAATCCAAAATAAAAGACAAGGGGGATTATCCAATTTTTTCATCAATTGGAGACATAATCAACTTCAATTACAACCATACATGGGATTCGTGCGTTGTATCACCATCCCTATGGCTATTCACTTTCAATTGAACATAGACATTTTAATTTACGTTGTTTTTCCAATTTTGTTAATTGGTAATTTTATCTCCATTTCCAAATATATATTTTATGTGATATCTATAGGAATGACATTGCTAATAACGTCATTTTTATCTGAAACCGTGCTTCAACTTCTTAAAAATCTTGGAATACTATTGAAAATCCCTGAATCCTTACTCGGATTAACAGTTTTTGCTTTGAGCAATAGTGTAAACGATATAATAACAAACCTTATTCTAGCCAATTTGGGCCAACCAATATTGGGTTTAAATGCTTGTCTAGGCACTCCATTTTTACTGATATTACTAGGAATTGGTCTTAATGGTTTGGTTTTCATATGTCATGGTAAAAAAAACATACTGTTCGATCTTGATCCTAATCTAAAACTTACAACTATAGGTGTCATAGTAATAATCGGGCTATATGTTATTTATCTTCCTTTAAACAAGTGGGAATTTGATCGTAAGTTGGGCGTGATGGCATGCATTAGTTGGATTATCTTAACATCCTTGGTAGTATGGTAAAATGTTTTCTTTTTTTGTTTTAGTTTTTGCTTTTGTTTATTAAACCAACCCATAATTAATCTAATAAAATCTTTTATCATATACCAAATCTTATAATTTTAAGGGAAAAAAATCATAATAATTGCACAAAGAAAAATAAGCTAAATCTATTCTTAGCAATATGTTTTTATATGTTGATCAAAGATTTCCATTTTGTGGAAAATTCTTTATTGGAGCAAGCATTTTTATAGATGCTTTTAGCCTCTTCCGTAATGCCTTCATTAAAAACTATCAAGTCAAGAAGACTTTGGTAATATTCATTAGAGTCTTGAGGAATTTTCATGAAAAAAGCTTTCAATTTGGAATATTCAATTCCATAATTTAAAATTTCCTGATATATATAACTTGTAAGATCCAACTTAGAAGCTAATTCAAGAATATAATCATCTTCTTTGGGATGAAGAAGCCTCTCTATACTTAAAAACTTAAGTTTAAAAGCCACACTGTTAGGGAACAAAGATAAGTTCTCTAGTATAGTATCCCTAGCAGCTAATACATTGCCTTGGAAAAGTTGTAAGTCTATTAAACGAAGAATGATTTTTGAGTTTTGAGTCATAGGAACACAGTTTATGGCTTTAAGTAAGACCTGCTTGGCTTCTTCAACTTTCTTGAACCCCAACAAGTAATCAACGTAGCGTAACCAAAAAGTATCATACATGGCAGTGGCAACTAAACACCTATTATAGGTTAATTCAGCGTAATCAGGATACTTTAACTCAATTAAATCCAAATAGTTGTTCCAAATATCCAATTTTTCTGTCAGCACATAAGCTACGTGAAAGTAGGGACGCCCTAGACGTTTTTCAAATGCGAATAGTTCAAATGACTTATACTGTGTTGTTATATAGGTATCAGTGAAGAGCTTCTTAAGCCTTATTGCAGATTCATCCTTACTTATAGGATAGTTTCCAAGTTCTTCTTGAGGCAAAATATAATGAAAATTTCTCTTGGTTATAACATCTTGCATGAAGAGCTTGTAAAATTTACTAAAATGATACAATGGTATTTCTATAATTGTCCGCAAAAGCAAGTAATATTTTTTCTTGAAACATTCTTCGTTATGACTGCGTTCTCTCAAAAACTGCAAATATAAATCATAGAATTCATGCGCATGATAATGATTTCCAATAGCTCTGCGAGCTCTTTCAAAAGCACGTAGCAATAACCGATCATTTTTTTCGGTATCGACTTTAAATTTGGTAAATGAAAGCCAAATTTCAAGAGAAAATGGCATCTGAATAACTGCTTGTTCGAAAACATCATTAGCAGAGTCAGTAAAACCCAACATAAACTCCCAATCAGCATATTTCACCCAATACTTATGCAAAAACGGGAATTTTTCAAGAAATAATATATATGATGTTCTTAAAGTCGTAATTTCTTCTTGAGTTGATGCCTTTGTGAGCATGTTTCCATTTGGTGATTCTGCAGCCACGATAAGACTTTCCCATAATTGGAAGTTATCTGGCTCTGTTACAAGCTTGGTACTTATATCTAACCAACTTTTGGACATAATCCACCCAAAAAATTTATAGAGCGATGTACAATTGTAATTCAGGAAGACGAACTATAGCGAGAATCTTATAGGTACAAGTTGAGATCTAAATGAATAGTAGTATAGATGAGATCTAAGAAAGTTAGCATTGTGTACAGGAAACAAAGTCATGGTTGAAAAATTCCAAACCCACAACAATCTGCAGGTCAATTTTAATCATGAAAACAAGTATATTAGAGACATTTTAATATCAATTGGTTTACTTGGTACTCGTTTGGTTTGAAACATAAACTAACGCATTCAAAATCTTCAATATAATATAAATAATAACATTTAAAAGAAAGTGACAAAATTGACAATAACCATAGTAAACATTAAATTTCTCAATTTTCAACATCCAGCTTATGTGATCAGTTCTAAAATTGAGCATTACAAAATTTAATTTGCGATTATCATAAGGAAAAATTTTTCTTCTTTTATTTTAAACGAGGTAAAGTTTTGGAAGAAGTCTATGTCGATGGGATTACATGATACTACTCTGCTATTTTTATCTTAATTTTTCAACTAGACAAATCTAATCATAACATTTAATACCTGTATTGTAGTGTAGTATGAATTGTTTTCATGTTGTAAAGGTCTGAAATATACATTTTAAATTTACAAGTCTTAAAACGCTCATCGTTAATACAGATTAAAAACTATTAGTAATTTCTTTTCTGAGCATCTGTTTTCATGGATAAATATTATTTATAGTGTAAAAGGAAAATAACAAGTGTCTCAGTGTGTTTTTAAACTTTAATTATGATCGATGTTATGTATGACCGATATCAACTTACATATTACACCTAGAAAATTATGCATATATCATGAAGTAAACGAGATATCAGATCTTTCTATTGGAATTTATTGGAATTCATCCAAATGTGGGGGGAAATAGGTATGATGGCTTACTCTTAAACGTGCCGAATTCTTTTTTGCTTTTTTTTTTTCATATATAATAGTAGACAAGTACATTCGTTTGTTGTACACAATACCACACGTACGACTGAAACTAAAATTTGGTTCTGCTTAAACAAAGAAAACAGCAAAACCATGCATTTCCTAAAATGACTTCTATGAAAAGTTTTTATCAGTAACAACTTTTGATATTGAAATTATTACAAATATTATTTTGAAATGAGAAGATAAATTAGTAATATTATATGAACTTTTCTTGGTTTCCCTATAAAAATATAACTGGATTGTAAAATCAACTTCATGATAAAATCATTATAAATTTAAGATTTTGTTTACTAAAAAAATAAGTGACAAACGAACAAAAACCAATTAATAATGTGTCAATCGATTTGATTTTTTTTTTGTTAAAATTAGCCAAAAGAAGATAATGTGCGCAAAATACCATCGTAGTTTTGACTTTTTAGGAAAAACTCTTTTCCTTCTTTATTAATTTTTTAGTAAAATTCATTTTCTAAAAGGCCACTGCTTTTTATTATTTGAATTATTTTTATTGTGAATATGTTTAAATTAATTATTATACAATATCGATACAAAAATAAACTTTTGCCGCATGAGGGGTCAAGGAAACCATTCGAGAAGATGTCCGTTCAATTTTTCTTGTTTAATGATTAAAAAAGTTCATATATTGGTTTTTTCATTACTCATAAATTTTTATTTTATTTTCATATATTAAGTTAAATATATTATTCAGAAAAAGAACACAAAAAAAAAAAAATAAGTGAGAGAATATAATTAGTATCACACTACTTAAACATGAAACTTATCTAATGCGAGCTTAATTTTGTTTTTTTTTTGATACTCCAATTAAAAAATACGTAAAACTGATCAAGAAATAATATTTAAGGAGATGTAAAGTATTCTAAATCTTTCAATTGCATTGGGTGAGACCTAAAATCATGTAAAGAACACTTAGAGTCTCTTTGAATTTCTGAAGCTTTCAAATTAGTATTCATATAAATATATATTGAAACAATTAATACATTTCTCCAATCTAGTTCACCAGTATTGTCTGTTCCAGTAAAAAAAGAATAATAACTAAACTCAACCTTTAGTTTCACTTTTAAAACCAGGTTGTATCAGAATATGAAACTTTTCAGAAATTCTAGTCACATGGATTTTCAACTTAGTTATAGAATGTTTGAGGGTGGAACAACCGTTATCATTTTTTTTTTTTAAAAAAAACCTTAATTTATAGTGTATTAATTAATTCACAGGCTAGTGAAACATTAAATTATAATTTCAATAACAAGTAACGGCAGCTGTCAAAAAGGGTAACTATTGAATGAATCCAAATAAACTAAGTTTAATACTTTTTAGACAGAGAAGAAACACTATTGTCACAGATTTATAAAATATTAAACATATAGTGGGTTATTAATTTTGGTACATTATAGCAAAACCGGTTTATTAGAAAATCACGTAATATTGATGCCGCTCAATTGTATATGGCACATATATGAATAGTTAAAATCAATAAAACCCTTCGTTTATAAATTAAAGATTATCTCTTACTAATTATGTACATACACATATCAAAAAAAAGGTAACTAGACTTTGCATATAAATTTCAGCTGTTAGAATTGCGTCTAACATTTTTTCGTAAATTGGTTCCAGAAAATATATCAATCAAAAATAAAATACTTATAATATATTGGTGAATACAACTAAAACTTAAAAAGAAACTTCACAAAGTTTTTGAAATAAACTGAACAATAATAGAATCAGTAACAATAAATTTTTAAGATTATATCTTCAATGTAATCTAGAATTAAAAATCTCAATAAATATGTAGGCTAAGATCTTAAACTTTTGATCCCCACCTAAAAGTTAAATTGCAATCGAATTAATTATATTTTGTAGGTTCGCCTGATTTACATTCCAATAAAAAATACAGAGAAAAAAAAAACAATTATCAATATTTAGAAATTAAATTAGTAAAAGTCCGCCCATTTGCAACGCATCATTCTGCCACATCCTGTATAAATATGTGTAACGCAAGGCATCGTTATGCATGCGCAAGATGAATAGCATCAGACAAAAACAAGGTTTTCACCCTAAGGTATTCACTGGTTAAGTGCAGATTGTGCTCAAATGGTTTTTCTTGGGGGTGTTTTAAAACAGTAAGTTTAGTTAGTTTATTTTTCTCTATTTATTTTTACCAGTATAGAACACTATATTAACGCTTTATGATCCCTTTAGTCCAACATACATAAGTATGATAGATTATGGGTTTTATTATACTCCAGCAAATTTAAATGGGTCTCCTATGAATTCAGTAGATCCTTTGGATTCATCGTGTAATTTCAATATATCACACACATCAACAGCTAACCAAAATGGAATACAGCCATTATCTTCAAATTCACTTTTAGATGAATATAACCAAAGTGCTAACTCATATTCACATCCTTCAACATCTACATCATACTACCATTCATATTCCGCCCCAAGTAACATTACTGCTCAACAGAATCCAGAAAATCTGATAATACAAATGCAACAAATGCAACAAATTCAACTTATCGAACAACAACAACAATTTCAGCAACAACAACTTCAACAAGCACAATTAAACTCACAAAGACAACTTGCAACTCAAACTCAGGATATTATTACAGTACCCACATCAGAACATCATCAGAAAACACCAGCTAATAATCAATATGTTATGAACAGCATGGTATCTTCAGCAAAAGTAAATGTTCCTGCCACTATACAGCAACCCCAGCAACAGCAGCAACCACAGCAACAGCAACAACTTAGCCACCATCATCAGCAACAACAACAGCAGCAGCATTCACAGTCACCCAGTTATATTGATTCACCCAATAATATTGACAGTCAAGCCAATGGTTCCTATCAAACGACAAGCCAACCACCACCTCTAGTATATGGATCTTCAGAAGTTTCCTTAGCTTCCTCTGGTACATTTGCTTATCCGATTAATCTGGGTCTACCTACAACATCTACAACAAATATTACCACGGTACCTGAAATCTCACAAATTTATAATGGAAGAGGAACAGAATTCAAACTTGAAGACACCTTTTACGAACCACAACCACCACCTTATTTTGAAGAAGATTCATATTTTCCACGCCACCAGCTGGATCTGTTGACGTTCTTGGAAGGCCATGCTTCTCATAGTATGCTGTTATCTGATTCAAGGATTTCTGATCGTAACCTGATGATACCTTCAAATAAAAACAGGAAAAAGAAAAATAATCAGATGTATGAGTTACCTATAGTCGAACAACTTAAAGCAAGACCTATTATTTGGAATCAGATTAGTGAGTTGGGCAAAAATAGAAGTTATAAATGTTCTCATTGTGAAACACTTTTTCCAAATTTATTAGCATTTGCAACTCATATTGATGAATTTAAAGTACGGAGATCACATCTTTGTCCCGTGGAAAACTGTCCATTTTCAATAATTGGATTGCAAAGAAAAGCTGAATTGAGAAGACATTGTATACTGGAACATTTTCTCAGAGGAAAGCTAAAGCAAAATAACCTCAATATAACTCAAGAAACTGAACTGGTAATGGCCCGCTTACTTTATCTGTGTCATGAGGCTAATTGTGGTAAATATTTTTACCGAAAAGATTCCTTACAAAGACACCAAAAATTAGTTCACTATAACAAAGAAAGCAAGTTCAATAAAAAATGGAAAAGGAACCAAGAAATTTCTTGATATTTTTGAAAAGCAGACTTCTATTTTCTGAGAAGTTAGTATCTTATGCACAAACTTGTACAGTTAGCATACAGCCTTGCAATAGCAAAATAAAAAAGAACATAAAACAAAACAAAAAAAAAAAAAACAGACTTAAAATGAACTATTTACTAATTATCATGGTATGCTACATAATATTATGAAGGGACATACCATGAGATATAAATTTTACTATAAATTTTGTTATGTTAATTTATTATATTAATTTCTTTATTCTTTTTGATCTTTAAAAGAATTATCGAGTTAATATATAATTTGATTTCATGATTTTTAAAAGTAACATAATGTTATTTTTAATTTGGTTTACAGCCGGCTCTTTAGCATTTCCTTTATTTCAACGTATCTGCAATCCAAATTTTGATCCACTTCCTTATTCTGGGTATCGTGGGGAATTAATTGTATCTTCAAAAAAAGTTGAATTTCACTTGTACATGTGCAAAGAGAATCACCTACTTGAAGATACTTTTGACTCAACGACTTTAGGAATTCCATGGGCCAAAAATATTTCAAGTAACGCAGCAACTTCAACTCTGAAAGTGGTTGCAAGAAGAAGAAATTACTCTATTTGGGACTGGCCAATATTCTTGCCAGAGTCTCATATTGGGGCTCTTTATGACCAAGAACTCGTTCTTCCATTATTAGCGGAAAAAAGTCTTCTGAATCAATGGGTAGAATTAAGAAATTTCAGATTACTTTATCATATTCCAATTTTTTATACTCCCGATTGGAATTCAAAAAGACACCCTGTATATTCCTCCACAAACTCAGATTCTAAAGAGTCTTGGCATCACTATATTTCTATGACAGAGGATTACAAGTTATTGATTGATAAAAAGACAATCAATCTAAATCTTGCAAAAAAATTAAAAAATCAATTTAAAGTCAATATTATGTCAATTTTTGATCTTTGCAAACTAGTAATAAATCCTACTAAAAATTTAATTCCTTTGATAGAAGAGATTAATTCCTTTTATACTCAAATTTTCAAGTTGATTTAATTAACGTTTTTAAGTACTATTGAAGATGTAGAACTTCACCACATAAATATAGAAATAATATAGATCTTTTATTGTACAGGTAAAAAAAGATGCAAAAGAACATGTATAGTTTAAAATACAACAAAATATTAGTACTTTCTAAAAAAATAGCTTACAGCTATATAAATTTCATTTAGTAAACGTACTTCCTTCAACCAAAAGTAGGAATAAGAATAGCTAATAGATCAATAAATTCAAAACAATAAATGATTCCCAAATCACCAGAATTTTTCAGCAAGTAATTATTTGAATCTAAAATACGTGCTGAAACTACTTTCAAACTAACAAGGACTAAAATAGAAATTCACAGTACTTAGAAAAAAGGGACCCTTAAGTGTAGATTGTTTTCATTTTCAAAAAAATAGCTTGAATTACATTAATGCATGGCCTAAATTAAGCACATAAAAAAGTGTTTGGCATATACAATAAAGGTATTACAATAAATTAGTACATTAATTTATAAACTTTACCAAAACTAAAGTGGCAGAAAACGCAACCGTGATCTGCAATAGAATGCACACAAAAAAATAAAAACGATTACAAACTCAAAATACATGAGGTAAAGATCTTATTTGAGGAGTAAAAAAATAACAAACAGAAATTTCCTGCTAAAATTTCCTGTTTTAATTTCCTTTTACAATTTGATCAACTAAAAATATGTCCCCTGCTAATTACACTGAACTCCCCGCTCAAGCCTTCCTTGCAACTCAAGTGAACAAGCCAGCACTTGGTGCTCTCAATGGCTTACTTCTGTCTTTTCCTGTTATAAAAATCTTTACTTCAAATGCCGTGCCAATCATGGTTTACAGACAGCAAACTCAAAAGAGCAAAACGAAATAATATGTAGAAAAAATTATGTTATGTATAAAATTATATTATATTAGACAACAATAGCTCACTTCCCATTACTTGTACGGGATTCCGGGATACTACTGAGAAATCCGTCCGCCTTACAATCTATCTAAGAGACAACTTGAAATTTAACAACGTTAGTTAAATATGGAGCTTTGCCAACGAAAGAATGTCACAGAAACGTAAATTAATTCTGAATTTAGTGTGTGGTTGAAGTTAGACTTGAATTTTTAAATTAATAGAACCACATATATAATCTGTACATATCCAAGATTAAAATAGATTAACGGTAAAGCATTTTGTTTAGTTCACTGCTATATATATAATACATGATAAAGAAACATTAATAATCCTGAAAGTAAGAGCAATACATTTAAAAATACTCTGAGGAACATGATCTAAGATACTAGGTGGTTATGATACCATGCATTGTAGATATTTTTTGATCACAAAGATATTTATTATGCATTGAATTGTTTTTAGCTACCAGTAAAAAAAGCGAGCTGCATAATCTCAACGAAAGATACTCCTATTTTTAAAAAAAAAATGAAAAAAAAAGAAACATAGTTTTTCGTAAAATTTATGAAAGCAAAATGACAAAAGAATCATTGATATTATAATTATACGAGATTTGCAACAACTTTAAGGTTTTAAATCATAAATAATTGTATAGGACAAATAATATATAAATTCAATTCGACTATTTTCTTCTTGGATGAAACCAAGGCTGAAAATTAATATGCCAGTAAGTGTATAGAATTAGATATAGATATATTTGATTCTTTTTTTATTGTATAATTTTGGCTTCATCTTTTTAAAAAACTTCTCAAAAGTTGAGTGAAGCACGCATGACGCTTGACATATTAATAAATTAACTATTCTAAATTTAAATTAAACTCCTGAAAATTTATTATTTTTCAATAGGTACCACCTTTCAAATTATTATTAAATGAAACCGCAGCAAGCATTTATGTTCTTTTAAGGCTTCAAACCTTGATAACTTTAAAAATTACAAACATATGTCAATGCAATGGTTTTATGTATCTATTGCCCAGAACTCATAATAGTATTACTGCTTCAATCTAATTGATGATTTTAGCTATAGCCTAAATTTTAAGGCTCAGGATCTATAAAGCTCATTGATCGTGAACCACCTAAAACACTAAAATTAGAGTCATATAATTTGTTTTTAAAGTGCTTAAGATATTTGAAATGATTAGAAGATTGTCGAGGAATTCGGATTCGAGTTCTTTTTGGCTCATTTGTTTTGGTCAAATGATGCTTGTCGGCAATTTTGCTTTTTATGACCGTGCAATTAACCGATTTTACCGAGGCTACATTATTAGAATATTGCCTTCTTGTCAAAACGGGCAAAAGCTGATCGGGGGTATTACTAAAATCGGCATTTTCAAGTTTAACCGATGTTCTCTTTAATTTTTTGGCTAGGTTCATATTTGAAATATCCCTTTCATAAGTTTGTATGAATTCATCAATTTCTACTAAAAATTTGCCACTAGGCAACAAAAACTCATTATTGTTATAAAGATATCGAGACTTAATCACTTCAAAAGATTTAGAAGGATTGAAAAAATCAGTAGTAATTAAACTACCATCTAAACTGTGAATATCAATTCTGTTATTGAATGTGTAAAATTTCAAAACTCCATCTTTCCAATTCTTTGTTTTTTGAAGTATTCTATCCGTGTAAAGAATAGAGTACTCGTAGACTACCGACATGGGTTTGAATAATGTATGAATTATGAAAATTGTAGTCAGGAGAAAAGAATCTAGTATGACACAAAAAATATTGGATA
Organism: Kurtzmaniella cleridarum; assembly: GCA_030573815.1. Taxonomy (NCBI): domain Eukaryota; kingdom Fungi; phylum Ascomycota; class Pichiomycetes; order Serinales; family Debaryomycetaceae; genus Kurtzmaniella; species Kurtzmaniella cleridarum. Next base: position 321,880 of record JAJMDQ010000004.1, on the reverse strand, counting down.
TACAGTATAAGCGAGAAAATCTAGACAATTTTACAGCACGACCAACGTCTTCAGTAACACCTAAATACCCAGGAAATGCAAAAATAATTGTCCCCGAGCGATTAATTTTGTAAAAAAAAAACAATATAAACATATGTACTCTATAAACTTAACTCGAGATTATCACCACACTGGTAAAGGTTAAAAAAAAAAGGAGAAATTGAATTTTTATGCAAAATAGTATGTTTACTAGTATTTAAAATAAAATAAAATAAAATATAAAATGAATAGGATCAAATCATGCAATTTTCGATAACCAATGAACTTTCATTTAACCGAATGAAAAGGTTTATTTGAATTGTGGTACATTTAAAAAAATGTTTGAATTAAAACGTGGAGTTTACAAAAAATCAGGAACCAAACAATATCATTTCTCAATGCTGCAAACCAAACATACCATACCTATTTATATACATCTACATGCAAAATATTAGAGAGGGACTTTTTGAATACGAAAGACGTAAAAAATATTATGAGTAGGAACATTTGTTATCGCTTTAAATTTTAAATTAATATTGGAAACAATCGGCGGGATTACACAAAAGAAGTAAGGGTTTGGCTAAACTCAAATAAATGGTCATAATCGTGTACCTGCTCAGGGTGTGAATCTACAATGAATATAATATACGGCTGATGAAAATTTAAGAATTAAGAATTCACCTCAGAATTCCTTTTTTTAGTTATTCGACAAAAGTTAATGAACGATTAATGCTTATCAACAACATCTCTTAGTATAGTTGGAATATCATAATAGTGTGATGATTGATATTTTTATTTATCCCAGTAACTATTAACCTGAAAGGTAAATTTGCATATTTATATATTTAAACAATAGATGTAGTATAAGGCATACATAGGGTGCATTGCTAGAAGGAAAAGTCCAAGTGAGTTAATGCAAGTAAGCCAAAGCAAAAGAATTACTCTAAGTTTATTTTCGAGACTCTTTGCAGCAATAAAGGATCATAGTTCTAGCCACCCACGTGCATTTAGGAATACTTCTACAATTTTGGTCTTTATAAAATAAAACTATCATCAGCAAAGTAGCTGACACATCATCGATGCACTAAAAATTCATAACAGAAGCGAAAAATAGACCCCACCAACAACAAAAAGAAACGAAGAAAATACGTGCCAGAATACCACACCGAGCAGAATTGATTGTATGTATATAGCGACTAATAACAAACGCAAAAACGTAAACGGGCTCGTTATTGATTTCCCAACCACGTACAAGCAACAACATATGTATTCATGGCTAATTTTAAACAAATATTGAAATACATATTTTATTACTATTTACATCTAATTACTATTTTTTACTGGCTTATAAAATGGTAATCCAAAAGAACTTAATAAAGTTCTGGCTCTTTCATCAGTACCTGCAGTAGTTTTGAAAGTGACGTGGAACCCCCAAAGATTTGGATATAAGTCAGCAAACTGTTCAATTTCTGGAAACAATTTAGCTTCTTCAGAAGTGAAACCAAAAGATATGTTACCTGTTTTGTCCCCTGAGGTTTCTTTGATACCTTTGAAAGTTCTAATTCTTGGCAAAACCAATTCAGTTAAAGTGGATAAAAATCTAGTCATATCTCTACCGGTTAATTCAACTTTACAACCACATGGTTTACCTGCTCTAACTTTCCAAGGCAAAACATTACTTTTATTTTTAACCAATTTAGGTTTTACATTGGTAATTTGTGCGATTTGTAAACGCGAAGAAATATTAGCCCAAGGATTTTCTAAAGCATCTCTATTATATAAATTGATTGTAATTGCAGTTAATTGTGGGATATTTTTATCGGTGATTGGTTTAACATTCTTTTGTGATCTAGTTAATCCTCTAGGCTTTCTCAATGTACGATAAGTACTAAAAGGATTAGTGACATCCCATTGTCTTTTCTTCTCCCCTATTTTCACTTTAGCATCATGTTGATATAAATGCAACAATAAATCTGGTTGAATGGTATTATAATAATGTTCAATGACTCTGTCTTGATATATGTCTTTTGGCTTGAAAGATGGACGACGTATATCATCTTTTTCTAACTTTAACTCGTCAAATTTACTACCCAACATAAATTTTTTTATAGGAACTGTATGGTGAACAGGCTCAACAGTAGAGTAACCAACATATACTCTACTCGAAGCTGAAAACTGACGAGTACACTGCTTAAACATGGTCGTGGTGAAGAGTTTGATCAAATTTTGAAAAAAAATTCTTATATGTAGAATTCCGTTCATTGGAGGTTATATGCATGCTCACACCCACCCTCACCGTGTTAAACCTACCATATTATTCAAATCTATTTTAATTGTTTTATTTTTTTTTTCCCCCCGGCTACTATACACACTCCTTAGTTGTTTTTCATTTTCATCCCCATCTCCATTACAAAGATTTGATATGGCTATTCTTGGATTGCCCCCAGATGACGAGTTATGGACTTCGCTGCTGGCAGCAATAAAAAAGCAGGCATATGACGATCCAACCACATTACCGTTGAATTATTTGGCACCTTTGGTTAGGTATCATGAATCAATTTCTAATAATGAGACCAAGCAGCATTTGAATCGAGAACAATTGACTAAGTATCAACAGGAAATGAACAAGAAACTTGTTGAAGACATTGAAAGAAAAGTGGAAAATGATATCGAAGTTGCACGCCGTAGTTTCCAATCTACTTTAGAAATTCAAGCTAAAGGTTTAAAGCGAATTTTGCAACTTGAGCAAGAACGGTTACAAAAAGAACAAGAAGCTAAGAAGCTTCAAGAAGAACAACGCCGGAAATTGGAAGAAGAGAAAAAACGTAAACAACAAGAAGAAATTCGTCGGTTGAAAGAATTAGAAGCTAAGAAAAAACTTGAAGAAGAGCGTAAAAGGAAAGAAGAAGAAGAATTGAAAAGGAAAGAAGAATCCAGATTAGCGGAAGAAGCTAAGAAAGGGAAAGGGTTGACTAATTTTGCCTTAATTCGAGATAAGTTTATGAAATATAAAACAGATATTTCTGATATAAAAAGTCAAGTTGTTGAACCGTTAAAAAAGGAAAGCGCTTCTAAAAGAAAGGAAATCAATGCATTAAAACGTAAAATTAATGTTAAACTAGGTCAATTATCGAATAGCTTAAAACATTTAATGCAATTAGGATCTGAAGTTGTGGAATTGATTAAGTTTGCACAAACCAATGCTGATGAATTAACTTATAAGTGGATTTTAAATTTCACTGCTAAAGCAGTAGTTTCACAAGCAGAAACTGAAGTATCCATTAAGCCTAATGCGGGATTACCCCTTGGAAGATTATGCCTTATGATATTAAAAGAATTCCCTGAATTCCAATATTTTTTGGAAGCGCGTTTGGTGAAAAAATGCCCATATATAATCGGATTTACATGTTCCATCAACACTGAAGAAGGTCGTATGAGAATGGGGTGGAAAAGAAATGATGGGAGGTGGGAAGACGAAGGAAAATACGATGAAAGAGTTTCAGGAATATGTACTCTTTGGGCTGTAATGACGAGACTATCTGTTGAAAATGAAGCTGCACTAGCTGATACTAGCATATTTGATTTAAAATCATCATGGTCGTTTGCTGCACGAATTTGTAATACTGAATTGGATTTGATAACAAGCGCTCATCTACAATGCTTATGTAATTGGTGGGAAGCTTGCGCTATGATTATAGTGCAAACATACAAAAATCAAGGTAACAAGTTATTAGAAGCAGTAGGGGTACAGTTACCCGCAGTTTTAAGTGATAAAAAATATGGTAGCGCAGCTAGATTATATCTCATGTATGAAACATACCAAAAGGAAGGTTCATTAGGAGGGTTGAAAGAGATGGATGCATAGAATAGAACATAATAGACGATAAATTAGTAACATTATTAACATGTCAAAGTGACAAATGAAGACACAACTTGTATTGCATATTTTTTTCATATTGTATCAATTGAAAGAAGATCTATGAAAATTTTATTGCATAATTTGGAAGTATGTAGGTTCTAACAATGTTAGCTAATGATATGAAATTTGTGCACTGAAATAATCATAATCCCTACTCATCAATGGTAATTGTTCTATTATAGAACACATAGCGTCTTTTTTTATTGATTCTTCAATGATCTTAGGGCTTACAGGTACTGAAGTTTTACATATATTATAAACATTCTTAACTTCCTGATTTCTAATCATAATTTTTTAAAAGAACTTTGAGTCTCGTAAACCTGTAGAGGAGGAAATTCCCTTGTTAAATTGATCGCTCATGAGAATCGCATTAATATACGCACCCAAGATTAAAAATTACTTTCCGTTTCCAAAAGAAATAAATTCATGCCTATTAGAACACTCGATTATTAAATCACTTTTGCTATTAGTAATAGACCCAACATCGTGTATGACATTCTTCTCCTCTAAAAGTGATACTCGACAACCTGACCGAATAAAAAAATTCATTTTTCTTACTAACTTTCGTTTATTGGGCAGTTATAATATACATATATATATATTACCTTTTTAATGAATTTAATTGTACGATCTTTTAGTTGTGCTAGTGGTTTTGAAAATATTCTCTAGAGTATTACTTAGTTGATCTACGGAAAGCTGGTCAAGTATCTAAAAAAAAAAAAAAAGCCAATCCCGCGTATTGCTGTATTAATATTGCATTGATAATTTAACTGTTCCCTTTCGCATAATCGTCCAACTATATCTTTTTAAAGGTTTAAATGCTAATTGCAATAAATTTATCAACATTCAATACACTATTCTTTATCGATAGGCATTATATACCATTTAATTGCAGTGATGCATTAGTTTAAGTTTGAATTGAAATTTGTGAATGCATCTCTGCATAGTTCAATAGAACGAACTCTGAACAAAATTACATCTTCGTATTCTTCGTGTATCAGGAACGAACATATTTTGTAATGTTAACATTGCGCAATAAAATAATTGCTTTTTTTATAGTCCATATAATTGTTGTTGTAAGTATTCTTAAACACTGCTCGTGATCATTTATTTTAATATTGTATCAAACTTAGCATATTTGGAAAATGGTTGTGCAACCCAACTCATAGCGCAATTTTCAGATCGGCAGCTTGAACATTTAGGCACTGTATATAACTGATACTATATTTAGTAACCATCTCTTGGGATTCTATTTGGTTGCAAACTAATTTACTTGCCAAAGTGTATTTACTGCATAAAATTCCCTGAAGTCTTTTAGTACTTTGAAAAAATATATCATTTTCATATCAATAAATACAATTAAGGTCTATAATTTTGACAGATTTCAATCAAGGAATATCGGTGGGACAAAAAGGGTCGTAATTACTTATAATCCCTTTGTTTAATTCTCTGAGAAAAAAAAAAAAAAAAAAAAGAAAAAAAAAAAGTGATATTTATATATTTATTTATATAGTGCTGTTGATAAATTAAATGGTGATACAGCTGCTTGATATTTGAGCAAAGCATCACATTAAAGCTACTCCAATTCAGTATAATTAGTTTGAGGCACCCATTGGATGGTTGTTTCTCTCTTGCTTCCTCGAATAATGCGATTTTTCAATTTATGTGCATCTAATCCCGCTACCAAATTTCATATTCCTGTATAATGCTAGAAGAGCAGTCAAATCCTAACATTTTTGTTATATCTTTTCTCCCCACAACCTGTACACACGCAACCATTTTGCCTTTTACAACCCAATCCTCATAAACATCTTTCAACCATCAGTTTCTTAATTTTAGGCCATGGACCGTGATAAGAGGAGCCTGAAATTTTTCGGGTCTCGAATTTCACTGATTTTCAACCAAACCCATCATAGTGCAGACTCAAAGTCCCCCCAGGCCTCTTCAAACCCGCTGATTTCTCGATCGTCAAAAAATGAAAAAACGAGGCTGTCAGAACCAAAAGTACTCACTAACAACACTCATGCACCAGTAACTTCCAAGCCGAAACATGTGATGCAACCCGGGAAAAGAATCAGTATACTGTCTTCATCTCAACTTATGACCTCGCCTTCACAAATGAGCTCTTATAGATCAACCCCTTCACATCAACGTGCAGAAGATCCCGTGTCAATTGAAGTGGCTCCTAGAAGCCGTCCAGTTTCTAGGAAGCCACCCCCTGATAATGACGAACAATACTTACTTTTAAAGGAAACACTGAGACCAGAAAGCCCCGACCAAATACAAACACACAAACCAAAGCAATCACTTGATATGAAGGATCTTCTAGGGACAATAGACAACGAATTAACTTATTTCTCATCAGCATCAGATCCTCAGTTTAAAGAAGATTTTACAAATTTGACATCCAATGTTGAGTCATCACCGGAGCTCCACAAATATTCAGATACAAGAGATTTAGATATCAATAACTCCAAATCACCGAGCATCAAAAACGATAAAGATTTGACCCATTTTGAACCCGTTGATGAAGGAGATGAGACTTATAGAGCATCTCAATACTTATCAGAAGAAAAAATAGGTGGAAGTTCTGGTGATAATATAGGGGCCAACAATTCTCAAGAATATTATGGTGATTTCCAAATTGATTCTCAAGACTCACAAAGAACATCTTTGGATCAATGGAGCGATCCTTTTAAAAGTAATAAGGATATTTTCAGTAGTGACGGAGAAGCCAGCATTCATAAAATCAATAGCAAAAATAACCATATAGCTAATACTGACGATCTTTATGTTTATAACAATAGATCCAGTAATAGCTTTTTAAACAAGTCCCAAAGAGGTTCAAACGATGAAGATACTTGCTCTAATTATAGTCGAGGATATGGATCACCATCGGTTCCATACCCAGTGAGTTCAGGGACAAGTACACCAATGTTCATGCCTAACTCACCTGTAACAGATCTGCCTAAACTGTACAAAGTAGACCAGAGCCCATTCCAAAGATCTTTACATTTACAAGGATCTCAGGTATCTTTTGAAACTCTGGATAGTATATCTATTTTAACACCCCTGAAAAGTGAAGGAGGTGATACCATTAACCGAAGATATAGCAATATTCCTAGTCGAACTAATAGTTCAATATTCAGAAGTTCAGGTGCAAATTCAATAGCAAATAGTATAAAACCAGCTTATCATACCAAGACAGGATCAATATCTTCTAATATTTCATCCGGGTCTTTGAAAACTTATAACCTTGCAACTTTAAAAAAATCCTTCAATCTACATCCAGGAGAAGGAGAACAATCTAATTATGTTCTTTCAATTCGAAGATCAGGTGGAACAGCGTATAATGATTCAGCACCTGGGAAGTGGAAACTTCCTACTGGGATTTTACCAGTAGATAAATATGCTGCTACCAATTCGACATATATGCGATCAGCGGGAATTCAAAGTAGAGCCAAGAAAACTACATCAGGAGTAGAATTAAAACATGGTCATCTTGCACCTAGACTTCTTGCCACTGAAGTAGATGAAAATGATACTCTGATACCAGGGTTGGATTCAAGATTAGGTAGAATTGGTAACAGTACCTTTACATCATCAAGAGCAGATATGAGAGATTCTAGGACTGGATCATCAACAATGCAACTGCTGATTATTGAAATACCAGATATTGGATCTCTGCAACAATTCAACGATATCCAGAGCATTGCAACTAATGGTACAGAAATTTCAAGCAGGAGAAGACTGGGTTCTGTTGTGCTGCTGCTGCTGCTGGGAAGTATATCCGATACAAATGTGAGATTTTACCAACATCCGGTATACCAATATAACGATGATCTGGATGAAGATGATGAGAATGACGAAGGAAATGACGAGAATGGGTATAATATGATGTCTAATGATTATGAACACGAAACTGGGCCAAGGTTAGTATTGGCAAATCCCGATTCAAGTTCAGATCAGGACTAAACTTGAAATTGATATTGAACTAAAATAGCAAAAATGAAAAAAAAAAGAATAAAATAAAGATATCAACACAGATAGGGAAGGAATTTTTTTTTTTTTCTGTAAATATAGCAAAAATGGAAGAAATATGAAGTATACTATCAGAATACAATTCATCAGGCTCTGCTTTAAAGGTTTTCTAGTTAAATGTAAAATAAACGTTTGGAAAATGAAGCAAAAATATTAGAAATCGAAATAGAAGAAAAATCAAATTGAATATCGAATTAGAATTTCTTGTATAGACCATAATTGTAAGCTAAAGACTAAAGTCAGATCACAAAATTGCTGAATAAGAATTCTCATAGTTTTCGCATGGTGGTAAGTGTAACTAATCTAGGTGGCCGGCAAAAAAAGAGAGATTGGCAAAATGTAGACTGCACACACGCATCTTCCCTTTTCCATACCCATACGCCCAATCTTAAAACGTGTCGCACTCATTTTTCATCCTTTTTCAACACGTATAAACACCACGTAATGTCCGGATATACGCTCATATATGAGCCTAATACGTCTGCTAAGAAGCTGGTGAACGAGTTCCGTACTTTGCTTGAAAAGGGTAAAGATGAGGACAAAATTGATGCCATGCAAAAGATTTTAGTAACCATTATCAATGGTGATCCATTGCCTGATTTGCTTATGCACATTATCAGGTTTATTATGCCTTCCAAGAACAAGGAATTGAAGAAGCTTTTGTATTTCTATTGGGAAGTATGCCCAAAGCTTGATGATCAAGGGAAGATGCGTCAGGAAATGATTCTTGTTTGTAACGCTATCCAAAGAGATCTCCAACATCCAAATGAATACGTCAGAGGTAATACGTTGAGATTTTTAAACAAATTAAAGGAGCCTGAATTGTTAGAGACTTTGGTGCCTAATGTTCGTCAATGTTTGGATCATAGACATGCTTACGTTCGTAAAAATGCTGTTTTCGCCTTATACCTGATTTACAAGGTGGCTGATCATTTGGCTCCCGATGCTGATGAACTCATTTACAAATTCTTGTACGATGAAACTGATTCTGTCTGTAAAAGAAATGCTTTTGTTTGTTTGGGTGATTTAAACAGGGAAGCAGCTTTAAGATATTTACAGGATAACTTATCAACTCTTGAGACTCTGGATTCTGTTCTTCAATTGGCCTTTATTGAATTTATTCGTAAAGATGCAATTTTTGCTCCTTCTTTAAGACAACAATACGCACAATTGATCACTGAAATACTTGAGCTGTCCCTGCAGAGTGCGGTAATATATGAAGCTGCCACTACTTTAACTTCTCTTACTCTGAATTCTTCTGCTATTCTTTTGGCTGGTAATAAATTTGTTGATTTAGCTACTAAAGAAGCAGACAACAATGTTAAGATCATTACTTTGGAGAGAATTGCCGAGCTCCACAAAGCTCATCCTGGAGTTTTACAAGATCTTTCTCTTGAAATTCTTAGGGTATTATCTTCGCAAGATCTTGATGTTAGGAAAAAGGCTCTTAGTGTTACCCAATCATTTATTTCTTCTAGAAATGTTGAAGATGTTGTCAAACTTTTGAAAAAGGAACTTGAGAATACTGCTTCCCTGAACCAAGATTCTAACGATGAATATCGTCAAATACTCATTAATGCTATTCATCATCTTGCAGTTCAATTTCATGAAGTTGCTGCCAACGTGGTTGATTTACTTTTAGAGCTGATGGGTGAGCTTAATACTACTGCTGCTTTTGAAGTTCTTACATTTGTTAAGGAAGTTATTGAAAAATTCCCTGACTTACGTCCTACTATTGTTTCTCGATTAATCCAACTGTTGAGTCTGGTTTCACTGGGTAAAATCTTCCGGGGATCCTTATGGATCATTGGTGAATATTCAGTGGAAGAAAAACTTGTACTTGAAGCATGGAAATATATTCGTAGTAGTATTGGTGAAGTTCCAATTATCAATAGCGAAAAAAGAGCTGCTGCCAAGAATGAAGAAAATCTGGATACAGAAACTACTCCGGTTGTAACTAAAAAGCCTTTGATCAACCCAGATGGTACTTATGCTACTGAAAATGCCTTAACAGTTGATGTAGTTGAGAAATCAGAGGAAAAACCTCCAATTCGTCGTCTTATTCTTCAAGGTGATTTTTATCTTGGTGCAGTTCTTGCTTCCACTTTGGTAAAACTTACATTACGTCTTCAACGTAATAAGTGCCTGGAAAAAATTCTTAATGCTCTGAAAGCTGAAGCCCTTCTTATAATGGTTTCCATTCTCAGAGTTGGTGACAGTTCATTCGTGGAGAAAAAAATTGATGAAGATTCCGCTGATAGAATTTTCCTGTGCATCAACTTCTTAACTGATTCTAAAGATTCGAAACTTGTGGAATCTGGTTTCCTCGACGATACTCGTGAGGCATTTAAAGCTCAAGTGGAAGCTGAAGAAACCAAAAGAATTGAAGCAGAAGCAGAAGAATTTCAGAAGAATGCTTCACAAGTGGATGATCAGATTATTTTTGATCAATTTACAAATGATGCAAGTAAAAGTAAACAGGAAGATGACTTATCATTGGCTCTGGGTGGTGAAGTTACAAGTGATGATTTGCTGCTGAGATTGAACAAGATCGTACAACTTACAGGATTTCTGGACCCAATTTATGCAGAAGCTTATGTTAAAGTTCATCAATTTGATGTCGTTCTTGACGTTTTACTTGTCAACCAAACCACAAACACTTTACGTAATCTTCTGGTCGAATTTGCCACATTAGGTGACTTGAAAGTTGTTGATAAACCAGCAACTGCTAATATTGGTCCATATGGTTTTTACAAGATTCAAACTACAATTAAGGTAACCTCCGCAGACACTGGTGTTATATTCGGTAATATAGTCTATGATGGTCAACATTCTGATGAACTGACTATTGTTATTTTAAATGACGTCAATGTTGATATCATGGATTACATTCGTCCAGCTCATTGTCTGGAAAGTGCTTTCCGCAAGATGTGGAATGAATTTGAATGGGAAAACAAGATTACCATTAAATCGCAAACCAGCCTGCTTAAACAATACTTGGATGAACTCATGCAAGGTACTAATATGCTGTGCTTAACACCAGGTGCAATTGTGGGTGAAGAATGTCTGTTCCTCCTGGCCAATTTATATCTGAGATCTCTGTTCGGGGAAGATGCATTGGCCAATTTGTGTATTGAAAAGCAAACTGATGGACCAATTATTGGTCATGTCCGTATTAGGTCGAAGGGTCAAGGGTTAGCTTTACTGTTAGGTGACAAGGTTGCACAAATTCTGAGAAAGCATCAACAAAAAGTTGCTGTTGTGTAGAATAGTACTTGGAGAGGAAACATCTACACCAAAAAGATAGAACATAAAGACCGAAAAAAAAAACAAAAAAAAAATAACAACATGGATATCTAGATTAGATTAATAAAATGATGAATAAGATGCAATTGTAAATATAAAAGGTTTATATTATATACAAAAAAAGAATATAATCAAATCACTGCAGTTCAATATATTTTTTCACATTCTCGAGCAGAAGCTCCACTACCCTTTGATTAATGGCCTGCCTTTTAATCAAATTAGGGTTACCGTAGACCCCAGTTACTGATAATTGTTTAACATTATTGATATTACCACAATAAGGTAAAATTTTAGTCAAGAATTTGAAAAGTGCATGGAAATCACCTCTAACGCGAATGGTGGAACAAGAATTGGACCTTCCATACGATAAAGAATAATCATAAGCTTTTACCTGAGTGTCGTTAGCAAATTTGGACATCAATTCGGTATCGTTCAGCCTTCTAACTAAAAGATTCAACACATAATTGGACAGCTTAAGAGTATATTGAGTCGATCCAACAAAATTATTTAACTTCGCATTCAACACAAATGAAGCAAATATGACAGCCGGTATAACTGCTTCTACAGATCCAGTAAAACTCATTATACGATCAGATACACCTTCAATACGATCAGATATCCTTAGATCTTTCAATTGAAAATTATCTTTCAATATATTGGAGATATCATCATTCTCAAAATACAAAGCCTCACTATTGGAAATCAAAATGTTTATGTTAGATGGGACATGACTAGAATCCAAAGATTGTTTCAATTTATTCAATGCTGCAATTACTTTTGCATCACTTGGGATAGGTAAGACGGTTGCTTTGCCGGTGGCATCCTGAACTTGCAGTAACAACTCGCCTAGCTTCTTTCTACCTTCTTGTTCGTGGTTTCTTTTACCAGCCATCGGTTGAGATTGGATTTATTGGGACAGAAATTCAAATCAAATTTCAAAAAAAAAAAAAAAAATAAATAGACAGTTAGTGATGATTTTGAAAAATAAAAAAACAAGATAGAAAAAGAGAATAAGAGAAAAAGAGAAAAAGAAAAAGAATCCAAGTTGAAAAAGCGGATTGTCTGCAGGCCATTCCTAACCTTTCTCTTCCTCTTCCTACACAGAGACTCATCGCAGAAATTTTTCATTTCCAGATTTGTAAAACTATCACAGAATGGCTAAAAAGGACAAGGTTGAAGAAGAAGACAACTACGACAAGCGTATGGCAGCTGTCTTACCATTCGCTAAACCTTTAGCCACCAAGAAATTGAACAAAAAGGTATTGAAAACAGTCAAGAAGGCTTCCAAGGCCAAGCATGTTAAAAGAGGTGTTAAGGAAGTGGTAAAGGCTTTGAGAAAAGGTGAAAAGGGTTTAGTCATTATTGCTGGTGATATCTCTCCACCAGATGTCATTTCTCATCTTCCAGTTTTATGCGAAGACATGACTGTTCCATATGTTTTCATTCCATCCAAGGAAGACTTGGGTTCTGCTGGTGCCACTAAGAGACCAACTTCTTGTGTGATGGTTGTTCCAGGAGGAGGAAAATCAAAGAAAAATGCAGACAAGACCGGTGAGTACAGAGATGGCTATGACGAAGTTGTGAAGGAAATTCCAGCGTTATAGATTAGTGTATTATTAGTATGAGTGAATCCACGTATGAATAAAGCAAACTTGTAGGCTTCAACCAATGTAAATCAGTAATGTGATAAAGTATGATTACATTAAAAGGATTTTACAATTGTGTTCTTGGTAAAGTGAAAATAAAAGTACATTGCAAGAGAATACAAATTGAACAATCTCCCTTATTGAATGATCATTGGATGTTTTTTTTTTGCTCTGTGTCTAACGTCAAAGTTATGGTTATGGAGGATAAGTTTAAGTGCCGCAAATTGCAAATGATTGCCTATAATTAATTATTTGCTGGCAAAAATTAAATTCAGATAATCCGTTTATAAGCACATAATACCACTAAAACAGCATAACTTCGCGATATTATCTCTTGTGTGTGTATACCTCACTACTTAAAGTTGCAGCAACAATTGAAACAACTGAAGGATAAAAGAATTCATCATTACACAATAATTTAAAAAAAATTGAAAGTAAATGTTTTAGGTTTTCAATTGTTAGTGAGCTTGGATAATAATAGAAACACTATAACTTTTCTCGGTTTTGTCGCATCAATTACGGTTAAAGTTGAGAGGCATTTAAAAGGAAAAAAAATACATATATATAAATACTAATCATTTTGCAACCTTCTTTTCTTTTTACACGCACGAGTCTATTATACAAAGACAAGCTTATATATATATCTAAAATGGAATCTAAGTACAATGAGAGAAAGGCGGTAAAAATAAAAAAAGAAACAAGAAATAACCAGAGGTGTAAAAAATGATTAACATTTCCAAACATAATTTTATTAGTGTTTCTTAATCTATTTAAATATATACGGAAACCCATTTTGCTGAATCACAATGTCGAAATTTGTGATTGAGATTCAATCTCTGCTACAAAATTCTCCAAGTTTAATTGATCCTTTCTGGTAAAATAGTAGGCAATTGCAGTCATTAATAAGCCAAAGGAAGATAAACAAGCGGTGTATGTGAACCCTATATGATATTCTGGTTTGTCTCGAGTATCCCATACAAGAATAGGTACCCAAGCACCGGTAACATACGCTAAAACATTAGTACAGACAACTACAAAATTTCTTTTCATATCATCATGAAAAAGTAACCGATTGACCCAAGAAAAAATTTGAGGTTGACCCCATGAATTGGGAACTCCTAATAGGAAATAACAAAAATATTGATAGTTTACTGGCAAATTCCATGCAGCTAATGAAGCACATCCCCATATGATACAGAAAAAATATGCACCAACAAACCAATGATTTTTTTGTCCACCAATGAAATCGTGGAAATAAGCCATGACTATAGTGAATACGATAGCAACACCAGAAACTATTGATGGGTACGTGTTATACACATGTGACAGTACCTTTTGATCAATTTTCATCCATGTGGTAAAAGTTGGTTGCCCATAAGCAGAGCACGAGTTATTGTAACATAAAAACAAGATGGGGAATACGTATATGTGCCAGGTATTGAAAAAGGACTTTATCTTGTTCAAAGTATATTTTTCTCGAGTATTTAGCTGTGCTCCAATACGTCTACGTCTCTCCAATGCTACGAGCTTGTCATCATCATTCCAGTACCATGCATTGGTAGTAGAAGGTGTGTTTGGATCCACCAACATGGTATATATACCTACGGGGAAAGATATCACTGCATCAAAGATAAACAAATACTGGAAAGGCTGCCAAGTTTTGTCTTTATAAGCAACTAATATATATTGCTGGAGAGGTCCAGATATCAAACTAGCAGCAGTACCAGCCACTGCAAAAAATGATGATCTTTTGGAAAGCTCTTTTCTAAAGTGTTAGTTTAGTATTTAAATTGCAACCGATATGGCTGCGAACAAGCAAAAAAAAAAATTAGAAAACAATAAAAATTAATAATATTGTTGCACATACTTATCGTACCAACTCCCCACTAAATATTCCATACCGGGGAAATAACCAGCTTCTGTTAAACCTAATAAGAATCTGATGGCGTAAACCTGATTTATAGTTTTACATTCTATCATCAAAAGAGTCAATAACGCCCAGATGATTTCTAAACCCCCTAAATAGTAACGAGCAGAGATCCGATGAAGAATTAAGTTGGAAGGAATTTGACCAATAATATACCCAACTGTCCAGAGCGTTACCATATAATTTAATTGATTCTTATCCATATTATAATACTCATCCATACCATTAACATAAGCAGTATTAACGTTTGATTGGTTCAAGTTTTTAATGAAATATCCAAACATAGAAGAACTTAATAAGAAGAAGTCCAACTTGAACAAGAATGATTTTTCCTTTGGATGCTTATCCCATGAATCCCACAAGAACACTTTGGTTTTAAACCACCACTTTTGTCTTTTAAGTGCCTCTTCTGGAGTCAAATCAATACTCAAATCAATATAAGGGGTATCTTCATCTTTGATACTAACTACATTAATTTTATGTTGTCCTTTATCGCTTGTGAATTGATTTATAGACAAGCTGTCTTGTAAACTTATTACACTAGCCATATTTTTTTGGTAATTGAGAGATATTTTGTAGTACTACGATCTATATTTATAATCTAAACATCGGAAATTAAGAAATTTCTCCTTTTGTATTAGTAATTAGTGAGTATTTTAAGATATATCTATAAACCACAGCTGGTCAGCCACAATTCGTCTACATAACAAGAGAACGAATAGCAAAAGAGAAACCAATGAAAAGAGCAAAAAAAAAAAAAAAAGTCTCAAGATTAAAAAACTCAAGATAAAGCTAAAAAAGCTAAAAAAGCCAAAACAAGAGAGAAAATTAAAAACCGGTAGAATACACTAAACCCCAAAACTACTTTGAATTATTATTATTTACTACTCACTATCCCATCAGAAAAATAGTCGGAGTTGCGGTATCAGAAAAGAAAATAAGATCTGGAAGTTGAACAATGGTAGTTTGGAAAGCATTTCTGTAAAATCTCCAAAATCGCGCCGTTGTTCGTGGTTCCCTTTAGGGAGCCACATAGAATAGCACGTTTTGAATATTCACAATATTTAGTTATTGCTTGCCAAAATTTAACATACAATTGAAATCTAGAGTGGAATATAAGAGGTAGATTGAAAAAATAAGAGATATTGTATTTTTTTTTTTTTTTGAAAATAATGGTTTGACAAGAATCTCAAACTATTACGAAATTCATCGGTTGTGTGGTTGCTTGACTAAATAAAGATAAAAAAAACGTACAAAATCACGCACCTAATGTATTAATGTTTGATGTGTATTATTAAATATTAAAGAATGCTAAAAAAAAGTTTAAGTATCTTTTTCTTTTTCACCATGTTTTGTTGATTCAACCAATTTCACAATAATGAAAAAAGAATTTTAATCGATATTTTCTGGGGCTCCTCTCAATAAGGGTACTTGGGCAAGTCCCACAGCTTTGAGATCGTCATGCTCCCCTTCTCCATGTAAATAACCACATGGACACAGATAAGTAATTCTGCAGTTTTCATCAGGGAGAGTTGTTTGATGTATTTGCTGTGACATTAAAGAATTATTTGTATCTTGCTCTAAGTTTGTATCTATATCCATGCATATATCTGAGGGGACCTCCAGCGGATGAGGAGAACAAGGCGTTATAGGCCGAACTAGATTTTCATTTGGGGCGATTTTTCTTCTTTTGGGCTCTGGTAAAGGATGAACTATAGCGTGATCAGATAACTCCATCAGTAATGGTGAAAAAAAATCAATGAAAAAACAAATTTTAGTATCGGTTTCGGAATACAAGAGCTTGAAGTGCGCTAAAGATGAAAAAAAAAGATCGCTTTGATAAGTTTCAAACTGAACACTGGTGAAAAATTTTTTAGAAAAGTTAAAAAAAGACTGAACAACGAGGATTTAGTATGTAGATGCTTGAGAAAGAAAAAATGGAATATGCATCGAAAATAACAGTTATACATATATACGTATGCTTGAGTAGCCTTTAATGTGTATCAAGATTCTATAGTTAACGGGCACGAAGCATAGCTGCGGTTTTCCTATTTTTTCTTGCATATTTTCTATCGCTTTTTCTGTATTTTTTTCGCTTTGCTTCTTGTTTAGAATATGCGTTCATCACTCAGAGATCTCCGATGATTAACATTACAAGGCAAAAAAGAGCTGCTTAGTAAATAAAAGTAAAAAGAAGAATAAAGTAAAATTAATTTCACTAATATTAGCAATATTACTAAGGATAATCAAATAAAAACAAGATGGTATGAATTTTGGAAGAATACAATATTTACGATTAATCATCCTGTGTTCTCGAATATTAAAACTTAATGTACAAAAAGCAGCGTGGTTTACAGCCCATGACCTTAATTTACTATGTTTATTAGTAGCTAAAGTTTGCAACTAACTTGAAGGCTTTTTCAGTGGGGAAACTGCGTAAGAAATAAACAGAACAGACCAACAGGAAAAAAAAAAAAAAAAAAAAAAAAAAAAAAAAAAAAAAAAAAAAAAAAAAAAAAAAAAAAAAAAAAAAAAAAAAAAAAAAAAAAAAAAAAAAAAAAAAAAAAAAAAGTACCTATATATACTCAGACTAATATACTAGACGGCTTGAAAAAAATTGGACAAGAGTTGGAAAATTGCTATGAATAATGGAAAACTTACTGGATTATATAGTGGGTGCAAACAATTATCAAACTCGCCTTCGATTCACCCAGCGGACATCCCTAAAATTATTTTCGAAAATTGTATTTTCCCATTATCATCAATTTCAATTGGCAAACTGCATACCACTTTGTCTTACACGTGACTGTAATTTCCTGATTTCATAACTATCATCCAGAGACGATATTTCAAGTTTAATCGTCTAATCACCAAATATACACCATGGGTATTAAAAAGATCTTCAAGAAGAAGGAACCGACCGAGGAGGAGATTAAGGCCCAACTAGAAAAGAGTAACATTACTGTAAAATCTTCGAATGGGAGGGAAGAGAAGTTTGGGGCTTTTAGACAATACGCTCACGAGAAACAACAACAGAAACCCCAATTAAAGCCCGTTAATCCCTATCTGAACGTTCAATCCAATTCCAATCCATACGCCAATGGTGGTGTTGCGCCAGCAGCCAATCCTTATGCCTCAGGACAGACACAAGGAAGTACATCAGATATCAGCACATCTAACAGTGGCAATCCGTACGCAAGCCAAAGTGGAAGACCTTATGGCAATTCAAGCCAAGTCCAAGATGGTAACAGATCGTATAAAAGTAATAATCCATACGGAGGGGCTAGTAACGCTAGCAGGTCGGATCCTTACGCTCTTAATAATCCTAAATCGAGCAACAGTAGTCCGTACGGGAATCCTTCATCTAATAAAAATGCCTACAGTAGTGCTACTAGAGGGGCCGGAGGATCTTCGAACCCATATGCATATGCAAAACCAAAAAGTTCATCAGCTTCTGTTATGGGGGACACAGATTCTTTGGATCTCAACAGGGTGTCTTCTAATTTACCTCAAAAAAGTGTTTATAAACCGAATTATGCCCCATCCGAAAACCTTGACCTTAATGAAGTCGCGGAAGATGAAGATGATTTAAATTTGGAGTTAGAAGATCTCCCACAAGAGGAAGAAGTAAATTCTGAAGATGAAGAAGTTGAAGCGATCAAACAAGATATTCGTTTTACTAAGCAACAATCAATTGAACTGACCAGAAACACATTAAGAATGGCTCAAGATGCAGATGTGTCTGCGGTAAATACCATGGGGCTTTTAGGATCCCAGTCTGAAAGATTGTATAATGCAGAACAAAATCTTCTTTTAGCTGATACCCAAACAAAGATAGCCAAGGATAAGGTAGAACAATTGAGACGTCTTAACCGTTCTATTTTCATTCCAGCAAACAGTATGAACCCGTTTAACAAAAAAGCTCGTTTAAGGGCACAAGAGCAACAACTTCTTACTGAAAAGGCTCAAGAAAAATATTTACGTGAAACCAACAGAAAAGGGGTTTATGAGAGTGAGCAAAGGCTTAAAGAAGGTATTACAAATAACGCTACCAGTTCAGAGCTTCATAATAAATATAAAGGTGAAGCAAACTTGGAAGCTGCTCGTAGGTTTCAATTCGAAAACGATAGTGAAGATGATGAAATGGAAAAAGAATTGGCATCCAACTTGGATCAAATTGCATTGTTCCTGAAAAAGTTGAAGAATAATGCAAACATCATGAGTCAAGAAGTTGATAGTCAGAACAATAGATTGAAGAAAATTGAAGAGGACGCGGATAGATTGGATATCAATGTTCATTTGAATAGCTCGAGATTGCAAAACATTCGTTAGTTTTCTGCAAAAAAAAATCGTTCCAATTTCATTAATGAATTCATATTTAATATAAGGGTTAAATTTACAGAGAAACACACAAAAAATATTTGACAAGTATTGTAGGGAAACCGAATCTTGTAAAAATGATCTAAATAGAAAATTTCCACTTAAAGGGAACTAAATCAAGATTTAGTGCCATTAGTTTTCAATAGTTATTTTTCATCTTCTCAAGAGCTTCTATCATTTCAGTTTTCAGAAGCTGATTGCCTATCTCCAAATCTCCTTCACTTTTCCGTAAATACTCTAAAATATCTGCTTCATCGTTACTATCATAAATTGTCTCATACAACAGACTGTTTTCAAATCCATTACTATTATAAAATTGGTCGTTTGATTGATATTCCAGATACGTTTTCTCGAAAGGAACGTCTTCCGAATTGGGTATAAGAATATCGACATCATCGTCATCATCATCGTCCTCGCCATCATCATATGCATCGTCATTATAGTCATCGCCGTCTATTATAGGACCTCTTCCTTTAGGAATACTGAAAACCAAACCTTCTTCGTCTTCCAGATCATAAGTTTCACTATAAGCACCAGCGTCTTCATCTTCAGGATAATCATTTTGATAAAAATCCTCTGCATTAGAGTCTTCATCATCAGACAAGTGTGCATTTTCATCATCATTGTCTTCCAGATGAACTAATGCATCTTCATCGTCGTCGAAAAAACGAATGTACCCAATGACCAGAGATGGGTGGTTTGCACTAGTTAAAGGTTCACTAGAAGAGATTTGATAAACATCGTAAACATACTCCGATTCAATTTTTGCCGGTAGAGCTGCTGCAGTACTACTTCTACGACGAGTTTTCTTGCGTCTAGGTTCTTCTTTCAGATCATTCACTTTCATAAAGTCCTCCAACATATCAGTTAATTCATTGGAAATTGCTTGATCCTCACTGGAAGGTTCTTTGGGAATCAAAAATCGTCTCTTCCTGGTATTTTCATTCTTGCTATTTTCTGTAAGCATAATGGATCCTTCATCAGAGTGAAGATCAGTTCTAGTGAGAGTGAAAACAACTCCTTCTTTGGAAGCAGCCGCTAAATTGGTTCTCAGTCTTTTCGGTCCTCTTTCTTCTAAAATTAACGCTTGAAGTGGATCTTGGTCTCTTTTACGCTTAATTCGTAATATTTTAGGTGGTTCATGCTGCATAGTTGTTTAGGATTGTGCAATTGGATGCGTATATTGTGTATTAAATATGAGCAACACTTATTCAAAATAATGATCTGTAAATTTTGATTTTGAGTGTCTAGTATGGATTTATTGTTATTTTTAATTTTCTATTTTTAATTTTTATACTTTTGATTTTTTAATTTTTTGATTTTTTTTTTTTTTTTGAACTTTACTTAAAACGTTTATCGGTTTTTTTTGCACCCATTCAGTACAAAGAACCAAATCCAAATTACAAAAAAACGGGAATATGGGGCCTCTAATTTTGAGTGTATTACTCTATCATTGCAATAAACAGTATATAAATATATCAAATGCAGTATTTGGGCATTATTTTGACCCTAAGCTTGATATTGTATTAATTACCGGAGGTTGTAATGGATTGGGCAAAGAGCTAGCTAGACAATTTGCTGAAACAGGAGCTAAGACAATTGTTGCTGATATATTTATTCCTCCTGAAGAAGATAAAATACCCCATGTGAGCTATTATCACTGTGATGTAAGTAAGCCTGAAGATATAATATCTACTTCTACTTTGATTGAAGAACAGATTGGAGTAGTATCTATACTTGTTAACAATGCTGGGATTGTTCATGGTAAGCCTGTATTAGATTTGAACTTTACTGAAATTGAAGATACCATAAAGATAAATTTATTGGCAAGTTTCTACACTATAAAAGTATTTTTACCAGGTATGATAAAACAGAAAAGAGGATACATTGTAACTATAGCACTGATTCTTGGGTATATGTCTCCTGCAAGACTTGGTGATTATGGAGCTTCCAAATCTGGTCTTATCGCACTACATGAATCTTTGACTTACGAATTAGGACCTCCATCGCTAACTCAAAATGGTCTTAAAACTCTTTTAGTTTGCCCCGGCCAGTTAAAAACAAGAATGTTTGGTAGCATATCTACACCAAATAAGTTGTTTGCACCTGAATTAGAACCTAATTACGTTGCCAAAAAAGTTATCAAGGCCCTTGCTATGGGACGAAGAGGTGAAATCAGATTACCAATGTATGGGAATTTTCTTCCTATTCTACGTTCTTTCCCTTGGCCCATAGTTGAAGCTTTAAGAAATTTTTCCGGTATGGATACCAGTATGATGGCTTTCAAATCAGTGATAGGCGTGGTCAATTCAATTTCCGAGCAAGTTTCCTTAAATGAATCGGAGCATATAATAAATTAATTCCCATCATCATATAACCAACATCTAATGTAATTGAATTATTACGTATATAAATATTATTTCTTTTGTATTTTTTTTTCTTTTAACTTGAAGCCTATACTATAGTAAGTGGTATCTTGCCATTGTGAAAATATTACTTCTGACATTCGAGTTTAATTATATATATATATATATATATATCAAAAATGCAACAATTACATGCTAGATATGGAAAATGAGGAAAAGATAGTGGGAAACCTTTCACGAATTAATCATAATATTCTTGAAAAAGCAAAAGTTAAATGTTGATAGGACAAAATGTCAAAGTAAACGTGATTTAAAAGAGCAAAGTAAACATGAATTTACTGGTTTCTTCCATGCTACCTTATGTCCCTAAATTCAAAAATTGCTTTTTATACCATCTTATTGAATATTAGGGTATTTTGTCCCATGTAATTTCAATAAAACCTCAAGAACCAATATACATTTGGCGCAGATTATTATTTGTTCATGGATGGTGTGAACACCCATGGATGTACGTTAGAACTATGGAAACTATGGTCGATGCTTGGTTTGAATGCGTTACATTCGATCAAAGATGATTAGGAAGAACTTCTTTAGGCAAGTATCGAGGATGTATAGGAAGAACTAAAGATATAATATATAGAAGCTTGGAATTCACTATGGAAAATTTCGGTTCCATGGAGAAAAAATGTGCAGTTCCAAAATATTTGTTGTAGACCATCTGATGGGAGGAGGTTTTGTTGCCTGGGGGTACGCATTACATGGGAAATAACGTGATCGAATATGTAATATAAGTACATGAATCTATGCAAATAAATCATTTAATGTTAAATATATTGGCTTTGATTGTTAGCTGGTTCTCATATTTAAGTTATCTGGCTTGTAATGGACTCACTACTGTAACATCATCTAAATCTTGGAAAGAATACGCGAACCAGGAAAAACTATGTGCGGGAACGGGAACCTTGGCTCAAATGTGTTATATGGTTGTTCGTAGAGTTACTCAATGATAGTATTTCAAACTTCGATCAAAAAAATTTAACCTATTGATTTGCAGTATAAAGGCACTGAAAAACTTCTCTGATAAAGCTCATGCCAAAAGAAGAAAATATTATTCTAGTATAAAAGGTGCTTATCATCCCTTATTTATCGCAGATGATCGAATTTACCTAGATGTGACGCAAATTATTATCAAGTATTGAAATCATTGATCATTCAAGGTATCCCAGTATAGACGTTAAAAATATACGTATATCAGTTATTATTCAATCAAAATCAGCAATTGTAGTATCTACTATAGTCCAAATATCAGGGAGTCCAGAAGCCACAAAGTTAGTGCTAAGTTTAATCTTAAGTTTATACGATTTTTTGTTTCGAATAGCTCTATCTATAGCAGGCTGTAAATTTTTCGCTCGAACATAAGCCAATTCCACATGCCGTATTTGAAGAAATTTACCCATTTGTTTAGGTTCCACCATAATAGATAGCTGCTCCTCAGAGTTCAAATCTTTGAAAATCAATTCTAATGGTCTATAGTGTGGATCGCTTAACACTAGCTCGCCCATGGAATCAATTTGATAACTTTTGACGCAAACTTGGGAAATTTGCTGTGGTATAATCCCTACAATTTGACCTCTAATACTATATATGGACTGGCGATCATTTGCAACCATTTTCAAATCGGCAAAAGAAGTAACTTTAGATTGAAATTGGGCTGGTAATTGCAGTACGGGTTGCAGTTGGGATGGAGTAGAGTCAAATGCTATATTTTTTTGAATTTCTCGAGCTTTATTGGGCATATCCAGACTATTCGAGTATTCTAATGATGCAGTTTGTGATTGCAAATCTATTTGGGCATCAGTATAGTCTTGTTGATATTGAGTGTCTGGTATTATTCCATCGGGGAAATCTTCGCCTTCGTTTTCTTGCTTAGGGATTGTCTCTAAATCGCTCAATTCTCCATTTGGTTGATGCTCATTAATGTCATCCCAATTTCCATTAAACGTTTCTGGCATAGCGATCGAGGGTAAATACTTAGCAGGCACTCGATGTTCAATCGTATGCCAGTTATTTCGAATAAAAGTCACAGGGATATAGGAAAACATTCTTTCATATAATAAATGCAATCTTTCATCCTGATTTAAAATTTCAATCTCTTTAACTCTCCCATCAAGAATTCCTTGATATCCTTTAACGAGAACTTTCACTTTTAAAAAGCAAAACTTTTCTTTGATGTAGTGATCAGTTGAATCACCAGGCTCAAACAAGTGCTCGCCAGTTTCAGATCGGAATTTCCCAGTCAATTGTTGGATATGCTCTTTGAAAAGGGTTAGCTGAAAAATCATATTCGTGGGAACAGTCTTATTATCGAAGGAACATTCAAACTCATGTTTGCCAACCAAGCGGTTGTTAGTAGTAAAATCTGTGACGAAAAGCCGACTCACATTCCTGTCTATTCTCAAGAAGATTCCGTAGCAGTCTAATTGTACTATTCCTGAATGGAACAGTAAATCAGACACCGTAACCATGTGCTTTCTTTTCTTCTTTTCTTTTTTTTTTTTTTCTACAAAAAACCCTTTATCCAGAGTATGAGTAAACACTAATGTTACTCGATTTTTATTTATTTACATGTATATTATCTATTAAAATTTATTGATTTTGTAAATTTTCTTTTGGTTTAATGTCATTGCAAATTTTTTTTTTTTTAATTTTTTTAATTTTATTTTTAATTTTTTGGAAGATTTCTACCCCACAGTTGAGGCGCTTTCTACAATAAATGAAATTTGGGAGATCTAAAAAGAAAATTGAGTCTATTTAATTAAGTAACCTTTGCAGCTCTTCATCAGTCTTAGTTGATTTCCATAATCTCTTGTATATAGAGCCAAAGACACCAGGTTTTTGACATTCACGTATTTTGAATTGAATTATCAGGTCATAAGAAGGTGGCTCAATGGCATTAATAGGTACATTTGAATCGCTAGGCCCCAATCCGTCAATTGAAGCTACATCCAGAGCGGTAGATTTCAATTTTTGAGGTGGAGGAACAACAGGAGCCGGTGCTCCATTAATAATACCATCAGGGAGTGCTAATTGAGCAGCAGGATTTCTAGCTGCTTGTGCTGCCAGTGCTGCCAGTTGCCTTAAGGCTTCGTTTTCAGTAATAGTACTTCCTCTTCTATTGCTATTTGAAGTAGAGCCATAACCTGAATGGAACAGGAAAATCAGGGAACTATCATCAAATATAGACCCCATTTCTTCCAACGATAAACCTTTGGTTTCAGGAAACAAGAAATGAACACAGAGGAACGATAAGACACACAGAGCAGCTGGAATGAAATAAGTTTTCCACTTAATTTTATCTAATAAAATTGGAGTCATTTCCCCTACAAGGAAGTTAAATAACCAATTGGTTGCTGTCAGGGCTGCTGCACCTTTCAGGCGTACAGAGTTGGGTAAAACTTCATTCATCATCCATGGGATTGGACCCCAGGATGCACCAAATGCTGCATTGAAAACTACAACACTTACAACAACAATATTTGGAGTATAACTATTGTTGATAGCCAAGGACCAAGCAATAATTAAAAGTGGAATACACATAAGGACTGCCCCTGTAAGTAAAAGCGGCTTACGGCCCCATCCATCTACTAAATACCATGGTGGGATGGTACTTAAAAAGTAAACAACAGAATTAAGTCCGGTCATTAAAATAGCTTGACGTCCAATCCAGCCTGCCAGTTCAAAAATCATTGGTGCATAGTAGGAAATAATATTAATACCATTCAATTGAGCAAACATTTGAGAAAAGCATGCCACCAGCACTCTTTTCTTGTATCGTTGAAACATATAAGAATACAGTCTTTCACCGCCTTCAATACGTTGAATAAGAACATTTTCCTTGATGGAACGAAATTCTTGCTTAGCATTTTCCATTTCAACATCTCCATCAGCATATAAGTCTGCAATAACGATCATCCCTTCATGATCATGATCATGATCTAAAAGCCAACGAGGTGTTTCAACAATTATAAAAGAGCCGAGGTATAACATGAATCCGACCACACATTGAACAAAAAGAGGCGCACGCCATGAGATATTACTTTCAATAAAGCTAAACCCATAATCAACCCAAATTGATGTCAGGTACCCTATAATATTACCGGTAAATTCCAAACAAGCAAAAAATCCACGATCATCAGGAGGAGAGATTTCCAGTTGATAGCAAGGGATGATTGTAGTTAAAAAGCCAATGGCTATACCAGAAATTAGTCTACCAAAGGCCAAATTAAAGATATTGATTGAAGTGGTTTGAATTAAGCCTCCAACTACAAAAATAAATGAGCCGTAGCGAATTGTTCTTCTGCGGCCTATCTTATCACCAACTCTTCCAGCAATAAACAGAGAGAATAAAGCTCCAATTTCTAATATAGCAATCATTGTTCCAACTTCAACCGGTGTAGGTTCATTATAGTATTCTTTAAAGTACTTATTGGTAAGTAACGAGGACATCAATCCCTGTTCAAATCCAAAGAGAAAGACCCCTAATGATACAAAAGTTGATGTAAACACCAAAAGGGCTCTTCCCACCAAGACTGATTCTTTAATTGGGTGGTGTTCTCCGCTCATATTCAGAATTTTTAAAGAATCAAAGAATTAAAAAGTTCAAGAGAACCAAAAAAAATATAACTGGTCGGTAAAAACAAATAAACAAATAACGGTAAATATATATGTATATATATATATAAGCAAAAAATAAATATTTTTTTACAAATAAGTATACTGGGGAAGATAACCCCCCATGTACATGCAGGTCAGAGTTTTTTTTTTTTAGTTTAGGGAGACACGCAAATAAAGATAGATATATAATCAAGACAAAAAAGGAGAATCAGAAAGCCAAAGGTATAAAATATCTATGATTTATGTAGAAAAAAATCCTTATATGTACGATACTGGGTTATATGTTACTAAATTTTGCAGAAGTTGATACTCATTGATTACGAGTCTACGAGTATACGGGGTAAGACCAAAAAAAAAAAAAAAAAAAAAAAAAAAAAAAAAAAAAAAAAAAAAAAAAAAAAAAAAAAAGAGTGTACAAAATATGAAAAATAAAAATCATGCATGATTGGAACCAAAATTCAGGTAGAGAAAGCAAGTAAATGATCTCATAACTTCTAATACACCTAATTTTCTTATATGCATTCAAAAATGGCAAATCTAGTACGAGCCAACCCACGGTATCAGATTGCATTTATAATTTGAAAAACTAACTTGGTAACACAGCTTCCAATATAATTTACACTTGACAACAAATTGCAAAAACAATAATTTTGCATATCTCTAGACAAATGAATTAGTGGTATTTTTGTACATAGGTAGTGGTCGCCCCTGAAGAGATCAATAGTTTTAACGGTTCAATTATTGTGAGATAACCGTGGTTAATTGGAATAAAACAAATGAGAATTTGGCATAAATGATACCCTTAATCATATATGTAAAGAATACTTTTAATATTATACTATGAAAAAAGTTGCACTGCCGCACCACGTAACCAATTGAGTATAACCCACTAGTTGCGTATAATAATCTTATTTTTGGAATTATCTTTACTTAAGTAAAATTCTGGGCTTATACAATAAGAATAATTCAACTTCATGAAAATGCAACAGATCTAGTATGCTGTTACTTAATACCTATGATATGAAGCTAAGCTTCTCCCAATGAAGTTAATTTTATACCATTTACAATTAAATTTTCGACCCCAAATATATTAATAGTGGCTTTAAAGTTCCTTGGTATAAGTCTTATAGAATTTAGGACAATCGAATTTCACCGCAACCATGAAGTATTCAATGAGACTTAGTTCTAAATCTCCTGTTATTGTTACCTTAGTAATTACTGTGTGATATTTATGAAATATAGAGAAAAGCTTGGACAAATTGCTTTAAATATTTAAACTCAAATCAAATTTCAAACTGTGCAGCTATCCCATTTTATCTTGCGGTTGATATATATACATGAGAGGGGGGAAGTGAATAGACTTTACCCTAAAAATAAATAAATAAATAAAAATAAATAAAAGAACATTCTTCTATGCCCATCAATATATCTAATAAAGTCAAGTAAACATATATATACATATATATTCGTAATTATTAATTTACCAATGACTTAATGGAATTACAAAAAGCGTCAGATATAAACAAATTGGGTTGATTTTAAGCTACATATATATATGTATCTACGTAGATGTAGATTTTTTATTCATTAACTAATTTTTTTTTTGAAGTTGAACAATAATTGCCAAGCATAATTACTGTAGAATTGTTTCAATCAAATTAAAAGTATCTTTGAATGGGAGCCCAACCACGTTATTGTAATCACCTTGTATAGAGTTGAAAAGCAAACCTCCTTTACCTTGAATCTTGAAACCTCCAGCTACGTTAGAACCTTCATTGGATTCTACATAAGCTTCTAAAAATGCGTCACTAATTTTTTCGTCAAAATTAAGTACTGTTTTCAGAATACATTGCTTTTGGCTAATTTTTTCGTTATTTACAATCTTAGTCAAGATCACTGCTGTATGTACTTCAATCACAGGGTTACTTCTAAAAAATTTTAAATTTTCGAGTTGTTGTTGCTTGCTTTTTGGCTTCTCAAATATTTCCCCGTTGCAAACAACTATAGTATCCGAAGACAAAACTAAAGTTGGCTTTATAACATTTTGTTCAAGTAATTTATCCACTACATTGTCTCCTTTACCTTTAGCAGTTAGCAAAACATATTCTTGCGTTGTGCGATTTTTCAGTAAATTCTCTTCAAAATCGGAAGCAACCACTTTGATCGTTTCAATACCCAACTCGGTAAGAATTTCAAGCCTTCTAGGAGACGTAGATGCAAGGACAAATGTATAGTCTTTAAGTTTTTGGTAAGTGACGTAGTTCATCGGTGTAAAATTAATTTTACGCTCCAGTGAGAAAATAGTAAAATTGTTTGCTTAGTTGTGATTGATTTCCTTTTGATATTTCATGCGCATATTGTATATTGAAAACTTAGTGAATTAAGTAGAAGCATAAATTCACCTGTAGGGTATAAATTGTCCAAATCAGATAATAATCATTCATTAACTTAATTAATTAATTATTTAATAAATTATTTATATATATGTATTTAATTAATTATTTATATATATGTTTTTTTTTCGAAAAATCAATTCCATTTAAAAGCATCTACAATTATTTACTTAACTTATAATTATTTGAATACTCTAGGTAGCTTCATTTTCTCTTTTCTTACTCATTGCATATAATTTTTTCCAAATAGCAGTTGCATGTGCATCTCCTTCTATCGGGATTTCTTCATCTGCATCGTCTTCTTCTTCATCCTTCTCTTTTGGTATTAATACATTATTTTCATCGCACTCCAAATGCTCTCGTACCACACCACATACTTCTCCATAATCATCAAATACAAGATCGGTGCCTACTAGTTTTTTCCATTGTGCTTGGAAAATTTTCCCATCACCAGTTGTCAGCAGCAGATTTGTTATATCACCATTGTTCAGTAATTTTATAAGCGGGTGTTCTCCTTCTAAATTGGCTATTTGAAACTCCAGCAGAGGTTTGATCACATTTTGACGGTGCTGATTCAGATCATTTACACTACCGTGGACTGTTGACCCCACTGAAGAATTTGAAGCAATGGAACCACTTGATTTAGATTTAGATAAGTTGGACAGTTTAGTGGTTAAAGTCTTCAAATTCAGCGTATCATCAAATTGCAAAAACTTACTTTCTCCATTGACGGGTATGTCTATAGTTACATAAATTTCCTAATGTTAGTGTATTTCAAGGAGGAATGATGCATAATCAACATATTATAAAAAATGATTAAACAAGTATTTAAATATAAAAAAAAGTTGGACGTATACTAAATGTCTTTGTGACTTACCTCCATTTCCGTTGTATCGTCAAGTCGGTCAGCATCTGAGGTGGTTTCGATGGAACCTGAACCTGAATTTGATGATGATGATGATGATGCCGCCGCTGCCGCTGCTGCTGCTGCTGCACGAGCTTTGATATCTTCGTCTGAACCAGCTTCAAATCCACTCTCAAAATTCCAATGCATTTCTTCACCTTTACTAAGAAAAGAACAATTTCCATTCATGGTTAATTTCCACGATGAACCTTGTGCTTCGTATCTATCAATGGAACATGCACCTGCACGAAGCCTGGTTCCATCTTCAAGGGTATCATGAACACCCAGACGACCCAATAATGACATTCCAAGTGCAATTTTGGTGGCTGCATGGGTCAATATCAAGATGGATTCAATCTCGGGGAATCGTTCTTGGAAAACTGGGAAAAATTTTTGCCAGAACTTGGAAGCACGATTAAAAATATCTTCTTCAGTTTCTCCAGTAAGATCAGGAATTACATCAAGACCATCACGCTTCCACAAGTCTGGTTTCAAGTTTTTAAACCATTGAAGTAAAATATCATAGTCAACTGGTTCCGGGACAATTCCACGGTTCTTCTTATACCATTCACCCACTCCTCTTTCAAGAACAATTGGAATGCCAGTCATTTGAGCAATAGGTTGAGCAGTTTCAACACATCTATAAAAGGGAGACAGGAAAATCAATTGTGGCTTGTCTGGAAGGGAATCAACAAATTTTGCCAATTCTTTGGCTTGTTCCACACCGTGAGGTGCCAACGGTGGGTCACTATCAACACCAGTGGGGTTTGGTGGATGTGGTGGCGGAAGCCAGTTCGCTCGGTAACCATGACGAGCAATGTAGATAGTCTTAAGAGTCATTGTAATTAATTTCGCAAACTATTAAAGAATAATCAATTAAAATTGCAAATATGCGAATAAATTGACCAAGCACCAGCAAACGCGAAAAATGGTAGACAGGATGGAAATTAGATAATTAGAAATAAAAGGCTTCTAAAAATATGTGAAACTAAACATTATTCGGAAGATTACAATATTATATGATTCCCGGAGGTGGGTAAACGTTTCAGAGTCATTAAAAGCTGCAATATATGACTAGTAAGTATGAAGTGTAAATATAAATAAATGGAATTATAAAAAGATTAATATATAGATTAAATTTCCTACATTATAACATTTTGATTGACGTACTTTGTTCTACATTATGACCATTTAATGAATCTATTTAAATCAACATTTCCAATGGATTTTCAACAATCTTTTTCAATGCCTTCATGAATTCACCACCAAGAGCACCATCCACAGTTCTATGATCAAAAGTACCAGTAAGGGTCATGACATCATCAAAGATAAAGCCTTGGTCATTAACTGGAGATGGAACAGCTTTCTTTTCAGTGGTACCAATGGCAACAATGGCACTTTGTGGAGGGTTGATAATTGAAGTGAAAGAAGAGACAGCATGGTTCATACCAAGGTTAGAAATGGTGATAGTACCACCTTGGTATTCTTCTGGGTTTAATTTACCACTCTTGGCTCTCTTTCCAAGATCCTTAACTTCAGAAGAAATGGCGGATAATCCCTTGGTGTGGGCATTCTTAACAATTGGGGTAATAAGACCAGTTGGAGTGGCAACGGCAACGGAAACATCAACGTTATTGTAACTTCTAATGACACCTTCTTGTTCTAACCAAGCAGAGTTAACTTCTGGGACTCTTAAAGCGGCTAAGGAAATGGCCTTAATCAAAAGATCATTAACAGAAAGTTTATATCTATCTTCAGCGGAGGCGTTTAACAGTTGACGGAGCTTCAAAAGCTTAGAAACAGAAACTTGAGAAGAAACGAAATAGAATGGAGCTTCAGCTTGTGATTGTAAAAGTCTCTTACCAATAGTTTTTCTCATAGAAGAGAACTTGGTATCAGTGAAAGAAGCAGCGGCTGGTGCAGCAGCGGCAGAGGCAGCTGGTGCTTCTGGCTTAAGGTTTTCAATATCCTTAGCAAGAATTCTACCGTTTGGACCGGAACCCTTAACATTTTTAAGAGAAATACCCTTTTCAATAGCAATGGTCTTTGCAAGTGGAGAGGCAAAGATTCTACCAGATGGAGCAGATGAACCATTAGAAGATGATTTGGAAGAGGCAGAGGCAGCTGGTTTTTCAGCAGGCTTGGATTCTTCTTTAGTTTCTTCCTTGGCTTCTTCCTTGGCTTCTGGCTTGGCAGCAGAAGATGCATCACCAGCATCTTCAGCAGTGAATTCAGCAAAAGCTTCAACTTCACCCTTTTCTTCGACGTAAACAGCAATTGGCTTACCGACTGGAATATCTTGGGTACCAGCTTCCACTAAGATTTTGGCCAAATAACCATCTTCTTGAAACTCAAAGTCCATAGAAGCCTTGTCAGTCTCAATTTCAGCAATTGGTTCACCAGCAGTGAGTTGATCTCCAACTTGTTTGGACCAAGAGGCAATACCACCTTGGGTCATGGTAGGAGAAAGAGCAGGCATATTAATGACAGTGTGAGGAGGGAACTTGGAAGCATATCCTCTGAGAGAAATCTTGCTTAACACTGAGACGCGACGAGCAGCCACGAAGGACCTTGAAATGGCAGTGAAGGACATTACTGGTGCAATTGACAGCGTATGTAACTGAGTTTTGTATACAGAGTAGTAAAAGAGATTTAAAGGATGAACCGCATTTCTGTTATCCGAAGGTCGTGTGTGTGACGCGGCAATCAATGTCCGAACACTGAACTATATACTAACAATTAGGCAATAAAGTTGTAGGTCCCGATGTACTTGGAATATAGTATCAGGGAATTAAGAAATGTAGTATAAGAGTTTACCATCTTGCAAATCTTGCAACCTTGCCATCTTGCGGCTTACATAAATCATTGATACAATTTGATCTTTGAATATAACAATATGCTAAAGCTCTTATGGAATCCATGTGCAGGCTCCGACATCGCATTGCTCCAGTGAATGCAGTGAGTGCAGTGATTGCAGTGACTGCAAATCAGTTGTGCGATTTGATGAGATTTAGTGAATATTGAATTTTTATTTTATGGTATTCCTTCTAACATTGTTACTGAGAGGAATTCATTACTTTTATCAGTTTAAAACTCTTGTATTAATTATCTATATATGCGTGTATGGAAGAGGAGGAAGAGGAGGGGGGGAAAGAGGAGGGGATATAATTCTTTGCATCAATAAATTTCTTCTATATTACAATTCAATTACAGGTTTCCCATAAAATGGTGAATCATTATCTTGTTTAAACAGGTCAAGATTAATGTATCCTCCATCTCTGAAACACTCACTTTCATATATTACATCCACTGCTCCATTTTTCACTAAGCTATCTTTCGCGGTCTGCCATGAAAACCTAATTAAGCCAAAATTCCATCCGAAAACTTTATCAACTGAACCATTGAGCCATCGAGCGGTATTGGGATCACTAGGGTAACCCGAACCAATATTCTGGCCATCAAACATTGCTAAATTTCGAGTATAAAATTCTAAATTCATATCTCTCGTAACTTTCGCAACTACAGATGCCGTACTTACTATAGGGTATATACTATCAGCTTTTTTCGCCACAACCACTTCAATCTCAGGGAACTCTTTCTTTAATTTTGCTTGATATGCTACTGGGGGGCCCACTGTATCTACGTATAAATACTTGACATTAACTCCCTTTTTAATAACATCTTTGACCAATTGTATAGTCGCGTCGTGCGCTTGCTCATTTAAATTGTAAGACCCTGGCCCATGATTTGGTCTTAACATCCCACTCAGAATATCTCGAGCAGTCATTGTACGTGTAGCCCATCCAACATTTTCATTTAATTCATGATCTGCCTCTTCGATAATTTGGAAAAGTTTTCTTCTAACATCATCTTTTAATGTTTTCGAATCAGCAAATCCAAATTTTTTCAATTCTTTCAGGTAACTCTCTAAACAATATGCTATTCCGTAAACCATAGGCCCAAGTACTGGACCTCTTCCAGCTTCATCTACTCCTAAATACACCGGTTCTGAAGGTGATTGCTGTATTTTTAAAGGTACATCCAGGTGATATGTAGTAGAATTGAAAACGAACGGTGTTTCCATGTGTTTGACCGAAGGAGGCACCCATTCGTTATCAATTTTTATTGATTTGTTCATTACGCGTCGCTCGAATCTATTGATTTAAAAGACAAAAAGCTGAAGTTTGATGTGTTTGATCTACAATATTTATTTATTTATTTTTTTATTTTCTTTTTTCCCGTAGTTAAAATTTCAATCATCTTGAATCATTGAATCACCAAGTTTGTTTGCTTTGCTACATATTAATTCCTGGTTGACTTGAAAAGCAGGATTGTTTTTTTAATTGCAAAGTTTGAAAAAACATTACTGGGATATTAAATGACACTCTATAAATAATAAATATAAAAGATACTAAGTAACCCATTTCTAAGATCTCATTGAATCTCGCGCCTTCTCATAAACTACAAAAGTTATACAAGTGGCAGGAATCAGCCGTACTAAATTTGCACACATTCCTTTATAAAACCCATTAAATCGACCTTCATGCGACCATATGTCTTTTATAACTTCTATGGCACTTTTACGTTTTGAAGTTGCAATCTGCATTCTCAGTTTGATCACTTGTGTTGGATACATAATTATCATACTCGCGGCTTTAGTGGAAGCCGATGCAATTAAATACTCGATGGTAGAAAGCCTGGTGTTGGTCCCACTTTTATCGGTCATATAATTTTTTAAATGATCATAAAACATGAATTGTAAACTTGCTTGAAATACCAGAAATAATCCTGGGACGGTACCTCTCCAGAATGAAATTAAGCCTTCATTTTTCCAAATTTTATTTACACCATCAATAATTGATGTATAAGCATTAGCCTCATTTTTATTTGTACCCAATATTCTAGTTTTAAGAACCCATATAGGGTTTGTTAGTAAAGATGTAGTGATCCCTGCAAATGCAGATGATGAAAAATAATTTAAAGTTGGCAGTGACGTTTGTACTACATTTTTAAAATCGGCGTAGAGGGTGAAATAAACCGACCAAGCTAGCACGTTGCCAAAAAGGTTTGCTCCTAAACCTCGATAATAATGCTTTAGAATAAATGCCAAATGGGTTGAGTTCGCATTTTTCGATGTAGTTTTTATTCGATTTGTTTTGAAATCTTGCAATGCTGATGCGTTTATACTTTTAATTACATTCACAAGTGACGAAAAGGGGTACTTTGGCTTTTCTGATGATAGCTGAAGTCTCACTTTGATGAGATCTAATGGATGCATAACTAAGGTGGTGGCTGATCCAGCACAAAGTCCAGATATAATCTCAGCTTGTCGGTCTGATACCATGGTTATAATTAATAATAAATACTCAATCTTTTCTTTATCAAGTTGAATAGCTCATGAAATTCTATTGTGAATAAACGCTAATGTATGAATGGATTCAAAGTTGGTGTCTATGATAAGGTGAGTGAAAAAAACCACAAACATAAAAAAAAAACAATTTCAAAAAAAAATATACTTTAATTCTAGTATATACTTGATGTTGGTATTTATCTAAATATATAGACCCTTATGGATTTAATGGGTACCTTATGTTTACATTGCTATGTTAACACTAATATATATGTATATGGATATGTGTTTATCTCTATATGTATTTATATGGATATGTGATTATCTAGATACATTTTCATGAGTGATATTAAACCAAAAATGGCGACAATTAGTAATACTGAATAAATAGGTGCGAGCAAGCGAAAAGAAACTATCAGAATACTTGATATTATGTAGAAGAAATTGAGAAACTGAGACGAAAAAAAAGGAAAGAGAGAGAGAGAGAGAGAGAGAGAGAGAGAGAGAGAGAGAGAGAGAGAGAGAAAATAAAAAAAAAAACATGGTTAAAAAAAACTGACAAAATGGTACTGAAATAAAAGGCCAACTATCGATATTATCAAACATACATGGTAAAGCACTGTAAATAACTGACATCTTAACTGAGTAACACGATTGCGGACCACTTACTTCTATAAAATTCCCGCTATCCAATTCTATACCTTGATTTTCAACAATAGTTTGACTCTACATCTGTGAATAGCACTATATCATTTATTTATTATATACAAATTCAAGCGGATGGGAATGGGCTCAACAAATTGAACAACAGCGGCTTGTTTGGAGTAGCAGACCAACCCAAATATAAAACAAATGGGATGAATCCATAGTGTGCAACAGTCTTAGAGTAGTCTAAGACCTTAACGATTCTTTCTTTGCTCTCATCAGAGAGGGTGAAAACTGGAGAAGCCATTACGATGAAATATTGGAGTTAAAATTTGTCTTGGACTGCAGAAAAAAACTGTTGTTGTCAAGACTGACCCTATTCCTGCGTATATGTCAACGATTCTGGTACCTCCCACAGATACAACCGATTGCACGCGACACACACATTTATTTGCTACTGAATACCAAGCAATAGGCTATTGTGCTTAGTAAACCGATTTTGGATAGTTTGAGTTAATATATTTGCTGATAGGACACCTCCCATCTGTATTCTTATTTCAATTGTCAGCCCCTAGCTATATCTTTGCTACTTCTGGTGTGCTGTTGCTTTTGCTTTTGCTTTGTGAGTGAGGTAAACCATGCATGTTGTTTATAAGGATGATCCACGTACATTGGTGGTGCTATCAAATGGTCAAGCTCTTGGGTTTCGCTTATTGCCACCACTGCCTCTGCTGGATCGCCCAATTGTAGCTGTGGAGATTCTTCCGGCCTCTCAAATTACGAGAGAAAATGGGTACCGACCTATGCTTCGTCGAGAGATTCACGGATGTTTAGGTCTTATTGAAATCAATAAGCAGCAATTCTTAGGTGTAATTACAAAAGCGGTGCCTCAAATTGCAAGACCTGTTTCTGGACAATCCGTGGAACGCATTTTCGGGGTAGAGTTTCTTTCTTTATCCAATGATGATTGGGATTTCATGGTAACTCAAGATCATGATCACGATGAAGAATCTTTGGCTGCAGGTAATAATCCTGCTAATCTTATGATGCATCCTTGTGAAGATCTTAGAAAATTACTTCTGAATGGATCTTTCTATTTCTCTAATGATTTTGATTTGACTTCTTTACTCCAAAATAGAGGTGTTGAAGAATACCAAGGGGCAGCCACTATAAACTATCAACGAGAATACATGTGGAACTCGTTTATGATGGAAGAGTTGTTTAAATTTAGACTGAACTTGGAATCTTTTGCTCAAGAAATGCTTGATTCAAGTAGAATATTCACTCTGGTTATAAGAGGTTTTGCCAAAACAGTTAATATTTCTGCAAATGATACATTTACTATTATATCTAAGCAACTGTGGAAACGAGCCGGTACTAGATATAATTCTCGTGGTATAGATGATGATGGTAATGTGGCCAATTTTGTTGAAAGTGAATTTATTTTCAACAATAAACTGAAAGGTCAAATTTTCGCCTATAATCAAGTCAGGGGTTCAGTTCCTACATTTTGGGAACAAGATTCAACTTTAATTAATCCCAAAATCACTTTAACAAGATCAACTGGCGCCACTCTACCCATTTTCAACAAGCATTTTGCAGAATTGTGTAGTAACTACGGAGTGGTTCATGTCGTTAATCTTTTATCGAAAACAAAACCTGCTGAAGTTGCATTGCTGAAGCGCTATTTAGAGCTTTATAACTCCCTGAGTCATTTAGAAGACACTTCATTTACTGAATTTGATTTCCATTCGGAAACAAAACTGCAAGGCTTTGGTGCAGCCACCAAGATCTTACCATTAGTTGAACATCTGCTTGAAGATTTTGGCTGGTTTACTTATGACATGCAAGAGAAAAAAATTGTTACTAGGCAGAACGGTGTTTTCAGAACTAATTATTTGGATTGTCTTGATAGAACAAACTTAATTCAACAAGTTCTTTCAAGAGAAATCTTACAACATATTTTAGCTAGTTTGGGTGCAAGAGGTCCTAAATTACAAGAACTACTTACGACTCATAACGATTTATGGGCTGATAATGGTGATGCCATCTCCCAGATTTACACGGGGACAAACGCCCTTAAATCCTCTTTCCTGAGGTCGGGTAAAATGAGTCTTGCTGGTGCATTATCGGATGTTACTAAGCTGGTTTCAAGAATGTATCAAAATTCATTTGTTGACTCTAAAAAACAGCTGCTAATTGATGTTTTATTGGGTTATGATGCTGGAAGTAAATCTGTTAAGATATATGATCCAGTTTATGAAGCTGTGCATAATAAATTGATAACTAGATCTTCTGAATATCTCACAAGTAAGAAAGTTAGTATATTTGTTGGTACATTCAATGTTAATGCTACAGCTGCCAATCCAAATTTTGACTTGAGAAGTTGGTTATTCCCACCTGAAAATGCTGGACAAGATATGCCTGAAATTTACGCTATTGGATTGCAAGAACTTATTGAATTAAACGCAGGTCTGATTTTACAAGCAGATGGTCTGAAAGCTGCGCAATGGACCAAAATATTTGAAAGCCAAATCAATTCACAAGGGAAGGAATATTTACTTTTAAGAACTGAGTCTATTGCACTGATGATGCTTCTTCTTTTTGTTAGAAAAGATTGTGTTCATCACATCAAGCAAGTTGCAGGATCACTGAAAAAGACAGGTTTAGGTGGTATTGCAGCTAACAAAGGAGGATGTGCAGTTAGATTTGAATATGGATCAACACTGATAGCATTAGTCACTTCACATCTTGCTGCTGGGCATACTGCGGTGACTGAAAGATATAACGATTATCAAACTATTATGCAAGGTTTAACATTTACAAGAAACTATACATTAAAAGATCACGAACATGTTTTTTGGTTTGGAGATTTGAATTATAGAATTGCATTACAAAATGACCAATGTAGACATTTGGTTGAATTCGGAGCATTTGATGAACTTATTGCTGTGGATCAATTGAGACAAGAAATGAGTAGCGGGGGAGCATTCTCGAGCTTCAAAGAAGCACCTATCAAGTTTTACCCCACTTATAAGTTCGATAAAGGTACCCTGAATTACGATTCTCTGGAAAAGCAGAGAGTACCTCTGTGGACAGACCGAGTTGTTTATAAAGCCAAAAAAAATTGGTTTAAACAACTTAATTATAACCTGGTTATGGATATTGTTGTACTGGATCATAAACCAGTTTTCGCTACATTCCGTGGGGAAGTTCAATTCGTAAATGAAGACAAGAAAAAGGCTATCATGGACGACTTGTATAAACAGTACAAGGGACAAACCAATGAGGTTCTGTTATTGGAAGATTTTGGAAGTGAATTGCTGCTGGCTGTTGATAGTAGTAATCCAACTAGTCGCCCAAGAACTGTTTCACCATCATTTAGTACAGAAGCATTCCAAGAATTAAATTTGATGGATGCAGACCTTGGGCATGTGCCACCACTTCCTAGTAGAGTTGGGCCTAGAAGAGTTCCTCCTCCACCAGAACCCAGAAAGACTAAATTAGAGGCCGAATCTAGGAAAGATATGAGTAACTCAACTGCTGTTCTGCCTCTGCCTCTGCCTCTGCCTCAACCTAAACCTAAACCTCAATCTCAATCTCAATCTCAATCTCAATCTCAATCTCAACCCCAATCTCAACCCCAACCTCAACCTCCACTTCCTAGAAGAACAACTAACTCCTCAGTCCCACCTATGGGGTTTCTGTCTACACCTTTAATACCAAGTAGGCTGCAACAAGCACTGCCAGCCAATTCAGTTTCTCTGGCATCAACAAGAAAAGGTCCGGAAAAGGTACCCCCTATAGTTCCAGTGAAGCCAGCTTCGATTACATTGAACAAGACAGATTCAGAACCTGCCACTAAAACTGTTCAAGCACCAACTCCGGTCAATGCATCAGCTCCTCCTCCTCCTCCCCCTCCTAGAAATGTACATGCAGGAGGCCTGATGATGGACTGGAAACCATTAGTTCCTAAATAGAATTTACATATTAACTGAAATTACTGAAATTTTCTCTTAATTTCGAAGTAATATTTGATCACTTGTAGCTAACACCCTACCGTCGCAGTTTTAGTGTATATAATTGAAAATTCACCTTGTAAACAATGCAACATAGATTTTTGCACCTGCAGGTATTGTGCGAAGTAGATCCAAACATCAATTTGTAGTTTATCTACCTAAAAAAGCAGAGAAACATGTCTAAAAGAATCAAAAATGTGCTGATAAGTGTGCCGGTGTTATATGGGAACCATGCAGTGAAGTTGACAGCGGAAAAGCGAACGGAAAAGACCCCAGCAGACCATACACACGAATGGACTGTATTTTTCAAGCCGGTGGTTGAAGGGTACGATCTTACGCCCATAATAAAGAAAGTGACATTTAAATTGCATGAAACTTATGAGCTGCCAGTGCGAACTGTGGAGACGCCACCATACCAGGTTACAGAAAGTGGGTGGGGGGAGTTTGAGGTTATAATAAAGCTTCATTTTCATTCAGGGGCCGAACTTGGGATTAATGAAAAGAACTTTCAAATCTTTCATGGATTGAAGCTCCATCCTTATAATCCACAAATTACTCGAGAGAATGGAGAAGTGCACCTGGTTTTATATGATGAGTTGGTGTTTGCAGAACCCACCGAGAAACTTTTCGAAATCTTGACTTCCAAGCCATGTAATTTGCTTCCATATAAAGTTCTGGATCCTCAGAAAAGGGATCAAGAATTTGTTCGGTCTGATGAAAATAATGAATTGGCAAGGTTGGATCTTTATATTGATAGGGTAAAGCAAGAGATTGAAAAGCAAAGAAATGAATATAACAGTTTGGAACAAGAAAAGATTGCTTTATTGCAATAATTGTATGACTACTATGGAGGTTAAACTATAAATACGACGCAGCATAATAACTGATTGGGGAGGGAATATACCCATTGGTTTATAGATTGAAAGAATTTTTATCGATCCAATGAATTGTAGAAATGATCTTGAAAGAGAGGGAATTTAATCCTTTTTTCTTTTTTTGTTTATTTGTTATTTATTTAATTTTTTTTTTTGTCAACTCATGAACGAATCTGAATTA
Organism: Kurtzmaniella cleridarum; assembly: GCA_030573815.1. Lineage (NCBI taxonomy): Eukaryota > Fungi > Ascomycota > Pichiomycetes > Serinales > Debaryomycetaceae > Kurtzmaniella > Kurtzmaniella cleridarum. The sequence goes on along the minus strand of JAJMDQ010000004.1, from coordinate 281,236 downwards.
GAGTTTGAGTGAAATAAATGCAATTCTAATCTTTTGCGTTTGAATTGTTATAAACAGTGAGTTCTTCACTAGTATTTTTTGCGACGTGTGTATTAGCATTTTTGTAACAATGCGTATCAATCATGAAGTATCTGGTTTTAGTTCTATTTTTTTTCTTTCTTTTTGCTTAATATTGGTAAATAAATTTTTATTTTCCAATCGCACTGATTTTAAATTCGCTATTAATCTTCATGGCAGCCATTATAAGAAGACATTTATGGCTTTTCGCGTCTATTAGGAGGAGTCTGCTGGTGCTGAAAAGCTCTTTGGATGCACTGTTTGATGATTATGAAAATAGAAAGCAGATAATTTCTTCACAACCCTCATTTTACCCGCCTTATAGATCGGTTGCCAAAAATGCTTCACCTACTCTAAGAATTCCGGAATACATCGAAAAATACCACCATATCGTTCCTAGTGATACCATTGATACATCTATTTGCGTTGAGGGACGTATTTTATCCATTCGTCGTATGTCTAAATCATTGATCTTCTTTGATGTAATCCAGGATGATCGCTTACTTCAAGTAGTTGCAGCAAAGAAAACCATGAATATACAAGATACAGATAAATTTAATTGTTTGCATTCTAACCTTAGGAAAGGTGATCATGTTTCCATTTTAGGGTATCCTTCAAGAACGAAAGCTGGTGAACTTTCAATTAGAGCACAATGTCCGTTGACTATCTTATCCCCCTGTGTTTCGCAGCCAGCACATAGATTGGAGCATCGTGATAAGACTAACGCAAATCGGGTTCTTAATTATTTGGTGAACCCAGAAACCAAAATGCATATAATCACTAAATCCAAGATTATAGCGGCAATAAGAAACTATTTAACCAGAAAAGATTTCCTAGAGGTACAAACCCCAATTTTAGCAGGTGATGGGACTGGTGCAAATGCCCAACCATTTACTACTAGGAGTATTGCCTTAGATAGAACTCTTTCTCTTCGAGTAGCCCCTGAACTTTGGCTCAAAAAATTTGTTATATCTGGATTTGATAAAGTGTTCGAAATTGGACAGAATTTCCGCAATGAAGGTATAGACGGTACACATAACCCTGAGTTTACTTCTTGTGAATTTTATCGTCTGCATACTGATCTTGATCAATTAATGAAGATGACTGAAGAAATCTTCCATGAAATAATAGCCACAGTTAAACCAATTGAAACATTCCTGAATTTAAGCGAAGAAGATATTGCATTATTCAAATCTTTGGCAGGGAACTCGTACCGTAAATATGAATTTATTCCTACAATTGAAAAAATAACTGGTTTGAAATTACCAGCGGAATTGACCTCTGAATCTCTTGTTCTGTATATGAATAAATTAGGAATTGAAATCCCAGCTCAGAAATCACCAGCTAATTTGTTGGATCATCTTTCTGGACTTTATTTGGAGCCCCTTTCACAACTGGAACCAATATTCATTTATAACCAACCAGCTTTGATGTCTCCTCTTGCTAAGCTGATGGAAATTGAATATGATCTGGGTCATAAGTATGAAATTTCTCTTCGTTTTGAAATGTTCATCAAAGGTAAAGAATATGTCAATTCTTATGAAGAAGAAAACTCGCCGTTTGCTCAACTTGAAAAATTTCAAAATCAATTGTCTCTGAAAGATAAATTCCATGATCATGAACTGTTGGTTCCTGATTGGGCATATGTTAAGTCCATGGAGTATGGACTTCCTCCTACTGGAGGTTGGGGTTGTGGCATTGATCGTTTAGCTATGTTATTTTCTGGTACTACTAGGATAGAAGATGTGTTGGCATTTGGAAGTTTGAAAGATGTTGTTAAACAATAAAATCTGTAAATAGCACTGATAAAAGAAGAGTTTATTATAAGTTTAAAACCTTTGCACTGCATTGGCAATGCATTTATACTGCTAATATTTAGAAATAATAATGCATATGTATATATATATATATATATATATATATATATATATTTCAAAACTATTACTAACTTAAGCTAAGCTTAATTTAATTGTTGTCTAATATTCATTTATACCTTTAAAGGTGACTGCAATTCCCGCACAATTTATCGTCCCAGATATAACTCAACCGATTCTCAGTTTTCCGCACCTTAATTTTCAGAATTTTTTATTTTTGTTTTTGTTTTTGTTTTTGTTTTTATTTTTGTTTTAATATCTCTGTGCTATAGTTGTTAGAATCATGGATTTTGAGCAAAGAGAGGATACTGACGGGGTCAGGTTATCATGGAATGTTCTCCCCAGGTCACGAATGCAACACCAAAGAAATGTTGTACCTTTATCTGCACTCTATACGCCCATGGTCCACGGAGCAGAAGTTCAACAAGCTGAACAAACTTCAATTACAATCTGTAGACAATGTCAAGCGTTTGGGTCTCCATTTTGTCTGGGGGTTGAAGGAGGGTGGTTTTGTGGGTTTTGCGGGTTTCAAAATAGATTGGCAGCTGACACGTTGGCTTTCCAACACTCTACAATCGAGTATGATACTGGTCGCATGGGGAAACCTCCCGTTTTTTTATTCGTGGTTGATATTGCATTTAGCAAAGAGGATGATACCGCTTTTGAATCTGTAATTGGCTGCTTGGAAGATCAGTTGAGCCAGTTGCCTGTTAATAGTCTTGTAGGCTTCATATCATTTGGTGAAAATGTATTCATCCATGAAACGGGCTCAACTTTAGGTAATCACAAAAGTTGGGCTTTTAACGGTGAAAAGAATTATAATTTGGAACAATTGAAAACTCAATTGGGTCTTTTGGACACGAACTTACGTGCAAACCCTGTAGCCGATGGTAATTACCATGAAATATTAGGACCCATTGCGCAAAGATTTTTAACCAGAATTGATGATGAATCCGATTATAATATTAGAGACATTATTCGTACATTACAAGCCAACTGTTTCCCTAGGCAGACTCATCAAAGATATGGTAGATGTACAGGAAGTGCTATCAATATTGCCATGTTGTTACTTAAAGCTATATTTGGACAAAATATAATCTCAGGACATATCTTATCGTACGTAGGGGGGCCATGTACTCGTGGGCCTGGTATCATTGTTGGGCAACTGTTGAAAGAACCTTTGAGATCTCATCATGATATAGAAAAGGCCAACTCTCAGCTTGTTAAAACTGAAAATAGGACTAAACTGGGAAGGAAATTTTATGGTGAAATAGCAGAACAGCTTGTTCAAATGGGTATATCCTGCTCTATTCTTATTGGAAGCTATGATCAAGTTGGATTATTTGAAATGGAAGCTTTATGTAACAGAACAGGTGGGGATATTATTATGTGCGATCTGTTTGATACTACTATGTTTCGACAAAGTAACAACTTATTACGTTCTCAACAGCTTTGTTACAATGGTACATTAGAGGTTCGTACTAGTAGCACTAGTGGATTGAAAATTCTGGGAATGATTGGAAATGGAAGAAAAATCCCACATAAAAAGGGCAATAAATACGTTGAAGATTCCATCTCTGCAATTGCAGTGGGGGGTGAAAGTGGAAGTAATTGTTGGAAATGCTGTAATGTAGGTCCATCTTCAACTTATGCCATATATTTTGACAAGAATGATCTGTCTTCAGATGCACATATTCAATTTATTTTCAACTATCAAGATGAAGAAGGTAAAATTAAAGTTCGAGTCACTACAGTTTCCATACCGACAGTGGTTGATAATGAAGTACAACTATTAGAGCAAGGTTTTGACCAAGAAACCGCGTTAATCATTATTGCAAGAGAATTGGTTTATCGCTTACAAGCGCAAGAGGCTAGAGATCCTGAAAAGAAAATATCGTCCGAGGATATTCCTGGACTTCTTGATAAAAAACTAATAGATTATTGTGCTAGATTTGCATTATATAACAAGAACCAATTTGATTCTTTTAGGCTTTCAAATTCATACTCCATGTTCCCACAATTTATGTATCATTTGAGAAGATCTCAACTCATTAGAGTGTTTAATAATTCACCTGACGAAACAAGTTATATAAGACATGCATTTTTCAAAGAAGATTTAACGTCTTCTTTGACTATGATACAACCAACTTTAATGAGTTATGACATAGACAATTTTGATGGTGAACAAGTACCAGTATTATTAGATCTGGAATCTTTAGGGCCTAATAAAATTTTACTTTTAGATACATTTTTCCATGTTCTCATATATCATGGTAAAACTATAGCAGAATGGAGAAAAGCAGGATATCATGAAAAGGAAGATTATGAATACTTTAAAACATTCCTTGAAGCTCCTAAATCTGATGCTATGCAAATTCTTATGGATAGATTCCCATTACCTAGATTTATTGATTGTGATGAAGGTGGTTCACAAGCTAGATTTTTAATGGCAAAATTAAATCCTCTGCAACTGTATAGTTTACCATCTTTTGGGGGGAATACTAAAGTTTTAACTGATGATACATCGTTACAAGTTTTTATGGAGCATGTACAAAGAGTAGTTGTGAATAAATAGTGGGTAATTGAACACAAATTTTAACAAAGGAAATTATTTCATTGTCAATTCTATCTTTATTTGGACCTGAATATTTCTATATAACATGATTCATCAAATATATATTAATTTAAACATATCAAATTGAACTTTCTAACTTTCTACTTCGATCTCTTTTTTTTTTTTTTTTTTTTTTTTTTTTTTTTTTTTTTTTTTTTTTTTTTTTTTTTTTTTTTTTTTTTTTTTTTTTTTTTTTTTTTTTTTTTTTTTTTTTTTTTTTTTTTTTTGAATTTGAATTTGAATTTGAATTTGAATCTGAATTTGATGTTGATGTTGAATATGTTTTTTAGTTCTTTATTTTCCTGAATTGTTACAAAATTTCTCATGTTTCTGTTGCGTTAATGTTCACTTGTGTAAGTTTGTAATAATAATGTTTTTTATTTTTGTTTTTTTACCTCTACATATATTTGCATAATTATTTTCATAGTACTTTCTTGTATTTCGTTGATTGAGGCTGTATTTGGCAGAAAGTACAAGCTTAAAACTTGCACGAGAAAATTTTTTCATTACTGAGTAGAGGTTTAAATAAGGAAAAATGGTGATGTTGATTGATCTTGAAATTATTATTTCCAATTCGAGTCTAGTTATCTAATTTTTACCTCTTTACTTTCTATTATCTATAAATTCCACATGAATGATTTGTGCCTGAAACTGGGATCTGTAGTTTGAAATTTTGTTTTTTTTTATGTTCAAATACGAAATTTAATTGCATTTAAATACGATTTTAATTTATTTAGTTAATGTCTTTTAAACCTAACGACACCCCCTTACTTAAGGGGTAACAATTTTTCTGACTAATTTAGAAGTATTTGCCGAATAATTGAGTAGATCTTGAATAGGATTTCCCGGCCACTATATATCATTAAACATGAATTAAGGCAATTTATTGCTTCGTCAACATTCTTTTCTGATTCTTAGCATGGCATCCACTATGGTGTGTTTATTATTATTTTTTTGTTTATTTTTATTTTTGTTTCTGTCGTGTCTAGTTGTGTATTTTGTTATATACCAGGGAACGGCGGGAAAAGTATTAATTGATGTAACAATTTTTATCCTCCTATATTGTTCAGTTCTCAAAAATATTTAAATAATTAAAGTATCTAATTGTGATATGCTGCCTCATTCGTAACTATTCAACCTATAAATTTTTACACGCGTATTATTCTTTGTGTAAAATTAACACTTTCCCTAAGTTTATTGTTATTGTTAATAATGTTGCAAAGGTATATATCACATTTGTAATTGCCTTTTTGGTATTAATTGAATTTTTAAGTTTGTAAAAAAAAAATTATTTTTGATGCTGTGTCGTTTATTATACAGTTGTCAATTCCATATTTGCAGCTTTATTTTTTTTTTAATTTGATACGCATAAAATCTCTTTTTTTTTTTTTTGTATGTTTTTACTCATTTTTCCCTCTAGTTGTGTGCACTATCGTCTAATTCTCATTCTAAAACTTGTTGTTTCAATTAGGCCTTTTAATATATATTCTGACCCATAATGCGTAAGATCTGGTCCCGAAAGGACAAGGATAAGCGCCGGCTGTGGACAGGGGCGCTGATGGTTTCAGCCAGCGAACTTCAATCTGTGAGTCTGCTTGTTGAAGAGGACGAAGATTCGCCAACCACTAAGCTAAAGTCGCCATCACTCTTAAGGAATGATTCTCAAGCACTGTACGTACCAGACCAAGCAGTGCACCTTCTGAAATTGATCAAACCTGATTATGACCATTTGTTGATCAAAAACTCGTGGATGAACGTAATAATGAACACTCTGACTACGGAAATACGCGAGGATCTGTTTCGTCTATTTAGAGCTGAACTCCGTGGTCTGCACTTGTACTTGTATAGGGCATTGCCATCGAGTTCAAGCATAAAGAACTTTAACATTGAAGAGGATACAAAAGATGATGATACAATTTCATTACATCAGTTTTCAAATTCCTCACTTCTCCCTGTTTCCAATTCTTCCTCGATGGTAGATAGTGCATTGTCTTCTCAAATTCTTTATAAACACCAAGGTAATCATCTGCATTCTACCCTTAATAGTTTAAGCACAGAAAAATCCGAGGATAAAATTCCAAATCCTTCAGAAGATGAAGAATATCCAATTACTTTTTGGGAAGCAAACTCATCACATCCAGACTTGGTGTTTGATGAAGAAACTTTAACTTTTGGTCATTCCACTAATGAAGCGTATCTTCACTATATCCTTTTTGGTACTAATCAAGTGGCCGTGGATCAATTGATTCAAGTAATGCCTATGTTCCCAGAATTAACTAAGGTGTTGAAACTTCTAAACACATTTGTAGAGCAAATTGGTGTCCACCGTTTCCAATGTAATATAACTGATGTACTGAATAGAGTTATTTCAGTTTTACAAAACATATTGGATAATTTTCCAGGTTTTCTATTGAATTCAGAAACTGGACCTACAATTTTAAGGGTTTTACAACTGGTAGTGGTGCTTAATAGAACTGATAATAATTCGGAACTGAAGGATAATATACTATCAACTCTAGAAAAATTGAAAAAAAATATGTTGTCTAATCAACAACTGCTCGTACAATTGATAAATGAAACCCCTCAATGTGAACCATTCATTTCACTCAACCTGATTAATTTCCTCCAAACAACAAAGTTAGTTGATTTTGCCCACTGTATTTGTAATTTAGACTTAAAGTTTTATCACTCTTGGAACGCCTCGACTGATAAACTGTTATTGTTAACATCACAACTTGACTTTTGCTCAAAGAAAAATCCTTTAGTTTTCAATGACCAACATATTCATTATTTAGGAAGGTTATTGATTCAACATTTATTTTTAGAAACCATTCCTGCTTCGCAATCATTAGAAAGGAAAGCTAAATTGATTGAAAAATGGATTGATTTAGGTTGTTTGCTTGATAAAATGGGCAATATGTCCCTGTGGTTGGGTATTGCGTCTGTCATATTCTCCCAACCAGTATTAAGACTTTCAAGAATATGGCAGTTTGTGGCGCCTGATTATATTAAATTGTTGAAAAATGACTGGCTGCCAGTGCTTTTTGAAATAGATAGAAGATATTTGATCAATGGCACTTTACAACCTGATAAAGAGGATTTTTTGAAAGATTCTTTTCATATAATGGCACCAAGGGGTTTAGGGAGAATTTTTTACAAGGATAATGTGGTACCATACTTTGGGGATTTGAACGTGAACTTATCACGTAACTCATTAGTTACTATTAGTGAACTCGGAAATATTTTTAAGAAGATTAATTATCTGTTTAATCGATGGAGCGAATACTTGAGTAATATCACCAACAGAAATGATATCATTCAATATAATGCAGATGTTCTTAGACGATATGATCAAATGGGATTTATATTACTGAATGAAAGCTTAAACCAGGTATTGTTTCTTGGAGCGCTGAACGATGCAAAGCCTCCTCCGATTGCAGATGATGTTGATACCACACCTCCTCTGGAACCTGTCATTGATCCAGAAATTACCAGACAACTTATAAGATTAATTGAGATCAATACAAAGCTGACTAGTATTGAAAAAATTATGGAACTTCTGTTACTGTTGGAACCGGCTCATCCTGAAACATATTGCAATAACGCAGGAGATTTAATGCATTCAAGAAATGGACTGGTGAGTCTGCTAACACTGACTGATCTGGCTATGCAACAAATTTCAGATGATAAATCCTCTCTGCCATATTCTAGAATTCCTCTTTTCAATAATGATTATTTTAAGATCGACCTTAATAAGTACGGTGAATTAACTGCACTTGAAAGCGCTTCCCAGGAAACCTTTTCCGAACCTAAAGGGACTATTACTATTGACAGCGAATTAAGTTTTAGAGTTGACGATTTGGTAACTGATATGGATTCAACAAATGTCACCGGGGATTCTACCGAACTTGATGAATTTGACGGCGGAGAAAAAGAAGATGACGTAGGTCTTGGAATTGATGTTGATGATATTTTAAATCTGGATAAATTTAATGATCTTTCTGTTGACCTGCCTCCTCATCCACAACGCGAACCAAATGGAGAGCTGACTACAACTACAGAGCTGCTGGCGGCTGGAAGCGGCACTCGTTATATTCCTAAGCATGCGCTGGTGGATCGTCTTATTGATATGCTACTTATTAATGTTCGTTATTTCAGTGAGGATCTTAAAATGGATCTCAACGAATATAGGTTTGTCTTTTTGTTAAATTTTGAACTGTTTATGAGTACGAAAGACCTTTTAGCTAAACTTGTGCATAGATTTATTAATCTGGGTAATGCGGTTATTCTGATTATGAAAAGGCAACATTTAGCTGTTAACGGGGAATCACCAAGTGAATTTGTCAATTGGAGTATTGATGAAAATATTGATTTAACTGAATTGGGTGAAGTTGATTATGAACTTTTGATAACAATTCAAATCAATATTCTTAAGGTACTCATTGTACTTCTCAATAATTTTTACGCACTGTTTGCATCCGATTTGGGTAATAGGGGTGTTTTAGTAAAACTTCTTAAGCTTTATCTGAATGAAATATTACAGTGGTATAATCTGAATAAAATTAATAATCGATTAGAAATCCCTTTTGAAATGTTAGTTAACTATTATAAAAGGTTGAAGAAGCTATTCGTTAAAAAATTATACCGTCCATCAGAGTTGAGTAAATTTGAAGAATATCTAATCAATGACTTTAGATTTCTGAATCTGTTACATGAAGTCCCCATTAATAGAAACCTTCCAGGTCATATGAACATCAGCAAAATTGAAAAATTCTTACATAAATTTAACAAACTTTTAGCATTATTTTACAAAGGTATTAAAATTGAAGATTGGATGAGGGTTTACAAAGTTCTTGAATGTGCTTACGAAAATAATGCATTGTTGGATTTCAACTTGCAAAAAAATAGTATGAGTGATGATAATTTAATAATTCTGAACATTTTTGTGTTTCTTGAAAGCTTGGTGGACCCTAAGGAAAAATCGCTATTATTGAAGAAGTTTCCATTGATTTTCCGTAAATTATTCAAACTTTATCACAAGTTTAAGATATACCTTATGATACAATTAACTGATTTAGGAATATCGGTTGAAGAAAGATTGGATCGAATGAAAACTCTTCTCTTAATGGTTAAAATTCTGAGAATTAAAATGAAAGAGCACCTGTTTATATTTGAAGGTGTAAATGAAGTGATTCCTCTGTGCATCGAAACAGCTATAACAAATGTTATTTATTCTCCAGAATCGCGTGTATATTCTAACCTTTGGTTTAGAGCTGCAAGTTCTCTTGGGAATGTCAAGACGGACTATGATGATATTACACTGTTACTTCCAGATATTTCTATTACAGAGTTGGCAATTCATCATGAACCTTTACTTCCATGTTTTGGTTGGATCATAGAGAACTTTATTGAGCTCAATAAGATTCCTCTGTTTTCCAATGGTATGTTGAATTTTAGCAAGAGATATTTAATTTTCAAAATAATCAAAGAATTTGGAATGGAAGATGTTGATGAAGAAGTCAATTTTCATGATAGAAGAGAATTTGAATTTTTGTTGAAGCTTGACGAAAATTTGATTCGTAAACAACTGATAAAAGATTATAGCAATTTTGATAAAGATAAACCAAAATTATTTAAAGGAGTGCTTAAAGAGCAGCATCGAATTCTTATTATTGATAATAAGAAGAAATCTATTCGAGACTCTTCATATTTGAATGGATTAAGACTTACGCAAACTGCAAGTAGTTCAACTACTCTTACAGGACAACTGGCTAATAATCCACATGTACCTACCACTGTTCTTCCGGGTCTGCTTATTAAGAAGAACCTGAATCTGGGCTTAAAAAGACAATCTCTACAATATAAGCTGAATTCACAACTGAGATTTAAAATCAGTGGTTTATTTACCAAGGCCAGGCCATTTCTGGCACCAACAGTTGAAAAAAGTGTTCCTGTGCGTGAACTCCCCGCTCCAGATACACATGTTGATCCCAAACAAAAGCCACATCTCATTATACCGATGAAATCGAAAAAGATTTTCCCCGTTTATTTATTACCTTATGCTTTTAAAATTGACAGTGATAATTCTAATGAAGATTACTTATTTCAAACCACTAATGAGTTGGAGTTAAACGATTGGTTAGTTAAATTAGGAAAGGCAAACCGTCACTGGTTCTATAGTAAAAACTTAAATCTTAAGGCCAATAGTCCAAATATAACATTTGGAGTTCCTATCCTGTTTGTTTGCATAAGAGAAGGGGGAGAATATCCCCAATTTTTAAAAGAAATTTTGGATGTTATTGAACAGGAAGGTATTAAGGAAGTTGGTGTTTATCGTATTAGTAGTAGTTTATCTGAGCTTAATCAGGCCAAGGCTTTAATTGATAAAGCAGGAAAACTTGATTTCCATCAACGTGACTATGATGTACACACTTTGACAAGTGTAGTAAAGCACTATTTAAGGGAACTTCCTGATGCTTTATTGACAGACTATATTATTCAAAGATTTTTCCATATGAAAAAACAACAATTAGAAAGTGAAATGCCCTTCGATGAAATTTCCAATATCAAAGAAATTATTCAAGGACTTCCAAAGTATAACTTTAATACTTTCAAATTGGTTGTGAGACATTTACAAAAAGTTAGTCAATTCAGTGATTTGAATAAGATGAATTCACTGAACCTTGCTACAGTTATTGGGCCAGCCCTTACAGAAGCATCTTCACTTGAAGAATTGGTTAATAATTTTGGATTCATGAATCTGATTATGGACAAATTTATTGTACACTTCTCAGAAATTTTTGATGAACCAGTTGAAAATTTGAATCCAGCTGGTGATTTGATGCAAGGAGTGGCAACTTCTTCTAAAAAGGAAGATGAAGAAAAAGCTGTTCTTCCAAATTCTGAAGATGCACCTGAAGTGAATTCATTGAACGATTTAGAAACGGTTCAAGGTTCACCTAAAATGGAAGAGCCAAATGGGGAAGCAGAAATGGGAGAAGAGGCTAAACTTCAGCCTGAACCTGAACCTGAACATGAACCTGAACCTGAACCTGAGGCCGAACCTGAGGCCGAACTTAATGAGAATCTTGAGCTTGAACCTGAACCTGAACCTGAACCTGAACCTGAACCTGAATCTAAGTCTGAACCTGAACCTGAACATGAAGATGAACCTGAACCTGAGTCTGAATCTAAACCTGAGCCTGAATTACATGACTTAGAAGGGGAAGAAGTCGCATTAAATCCCACCATAGAAGAGGACGTTGAACTACCTGCAGACGAAGAATTGCTTGAACAAGTTGAAGATATTGAAGGAACCACTTCTGAAAGAAACGAAGAATCATTTGAGGAAGCACTTGAAGGTTGATGTGAGTAAAGAGCTAACTTATATAGTGATAGATAAACAGTGACTAATTAATACCAAAATTTCTTTCAAATAAAGAAAAGTAAGCAGATTTACTGTGTAGTTGAGAATTTTTCAATAAGTGTAGCAGTTTAATACACATCTCTAAAATGTTGTTTTTTTTTCTTTTATATATATATTTATAAAACTATATACTATTTACATTAGTGTTTCTTAACAAAATTATCGCTTCTCATTCTTTGAGCCATTTCTTTCTTCTTATAGATAGCACCAACTTTCTGGTTAGTGGTTTCCAATTTGGATTGCGCCTTTTTGTTAGCATCTTCATTAAATTTGTTCCACCATTCGGAAACGGTTGCAGGGCCAGCTTCTACGGAACCTTCAGGGGGAGGAGTTGGAAGAGGTGGAAGATTAGCAAACTTTCTGAAAAATGTCAGTCTCAAAAGTAATGTTTGGAAAAAGGAAAAAATAGAATTAGCTGCAAAATAAAGAACGACAGCAGAAGCAAAATTTTTGGTTATGAAAAGGGAAGCAATAGGAACCCAAGTCATTACCTTTTTCATGACTGGTTTCATGGTATGAGCCCCAGTTTCACCACCTCTTCTTATCATGGCAATAACAACAACAGTGGCAATAAGTTGCAAACCGATATAAGGATCAACAGCAGTCAAATCAGTAAACCAAGCAGTACCACCAATATCAAAACCTTCAACTGGATGAGCAGCCATCTTTCTTGTAGCTTGGAAAAACCCATATGCAATAGGAAGTTGAATCATGGGGAACAATTGATGCAGCATTTTAAGGCCATTTTCCTTCATAATTTGCTTTCTCTTGGTAGCGGCTACCATTTGCAGCTTTGTGTCTTTAGCATTTTTCATTTCGTTTAATACGGCATCTAATTGGGGTTTAACTTTAGTCATTTTAGCAGCATTATCTGAAGCCTTGACATAAATGGGGAACATCATTAAACGAACACCAACAGTGGCAGCAATGATAGTGGCCCACCATGGAAGTCCAGTATAAACATGAGTGGCTTCTAAAATACGCTCAATTATAGCAGTAGGCCCCCAACCTTCAGCCATACCAATCAGGTGAAGGTATCCAATTTGGTCCAGGGTCATGGAAGGAATGTTGGATGCAATTTCTGTAGGGGCTTCAAAGTCAGTGAGGGTTTTCTTAATTGAAGAATTAAATCGAACAAATGAAGTCCTTGCAAGAGGCATAGGTGCCATCCTTAAGGGGCGAGCCACTCTTAAGGTGTTACGAAACATGGTTGATGCTTTGAATGGAAAAGTGAAAAATTGTACAGGAGAATGTGGATTAACTGAAAATTAAGACAACATCAAAAAAAAAATTTATGAAAAAAAATTGCAGTATAATCAAATTTATCTGAGACTGGTTATATAAGCACTTTTAAGTCAATGGCTACATGTCAGGAAATTGGCAGGTGGTAATTGGAGGTATAATCTGCTGTTTTTTTGAGCAGTTTGTTTTTTTTTTTTGAGCAGTTTGCACCTTTATTTATTGTGTATTTCCCATATATTACTTCCTATACTGCTAAATAGCACTTCTGATGTTTGTTCTAACGAAACACAACCAGATCGAATTCTCTCAATATATAAATATATATACATATAAACTTTTTTTTTTTTTCCTCTTCTTGGTTTTCTTTATGAGTGTGGATTTTGATTTATTGTTTTTTTTTTTTTTTTTAGATTATTCTTAAATTTGGAGTTTTGTTTGAACTCGGATTTTTTATTCCCAAAATTCAGCTTTGCCTTTTTGGCCTAGGAGTCTCTCTTTCACGGTACCTGGTATGAGACCGAGGTCGTTTTGTAACCTCAGAATTGGGTCCTATAAAGACTTTGATCAATTATCGAGATTTTATACGATAAAACGGGTATTTAGATCCCATCACCGTTATTTCAATGCCACTTCCCTTCCACCAAATTCGGGAAACAAAATAGAAGTGACCGATTCACAGAAGACCCAAAGTGCATCTGCTAGTGTGAAAGGAATAACAAATGAGTATATCAATATTATTAAAGAAGGAAGAACCGAAATCGTATTGTATAATCTTCTTTTAGATGAAAACTTCCCTGTTGCAACTTCGCTTATGGCAACCGCGATTTCTCATGATTATACAATCTCTAATCAGCTATGGTCATTTTTCGTTCTGCAATGTTGTTTACATGCTGATTATGAAGGATGTACGCTTTGCTATGACCAGATAATCTCCCCTTCTTCTGAGTCACTTTATTTTCCTTCCAATCAGATCCCTTTCCTTTTGTCTGTTGAACAACTTGTTGGTTTGGGCTCGATTTTTGCGCGTAATTTTGATGTCGCCAAAGCTCACGGGATCCTATTATATTTTAAACGATTTTATCTGTACATTGGTCATAAACATGCATTTGCTGATCTTAGAAGTCATTTGGTAGAAGCAGGTTCTGGTCCCAATGCTTCATATCAAGAAACTCTCAAATTATTTATTGATTTAGCACACATTTTCCAGCCTGAAGATATAAGCGATAAAGCTTATGCAATTTCCAAAGAAAAAATTTTCTCTAATTATCGTTGGAGAAGGCATGCTATACGACTGAATACTCATTCGAACTATGATGGACTCCCCAATTCACATCTTGATCAAGAAGAGGCCTCTGTCGCTGAAATGCAAAACCTGCGTGTCTTTCGTCCATTTATTTTAAGAAACAATTATTCCACTCCTGATTTGAAGAGTTATCCACTTATTAAAGGTTGCATTAAAACCTCAGATCTTCCTAATTTCTATATGAAGACTCATAAAACTGTTTCTCAATTAATGCAACTGGAAAACTCAGACAAAGTTGGAACATTATTGGATTTTGTTTCTCGAAGTCACAAATCTCTTCATGTGTTTGTATTCAGGCTGCTTTGTGAACAGCATCATTTCGAAGCTGCCTTACTGTTCTTTTATGCATTTATGAAGTATTCACATTATAAAAATCGAGAAATATTGGTTATTTTTTTTCATTTTATAAAACAACGAATCGAGGAAAACTTTAATGGCGATCTTTTTCAAAGATGTACTGAATTAATGGAATTTTTCAAAAATAAGTACAATTCCCAAATTGTGGGTCAATACATTGATATTATGTTACTACTGTCGCAGGCGACTCCAGCTCAAATACAACCTTTCTTGAACCAATTACAACTTAAGGATGTCGTATACCTCGAAAAACAAACCTTTGAAAAATTCCAAAGCATGTTTGGAAATATATGGGATCATAAAGTTAAATTGGCGGTCTCTTAATAAATATCGGAAGATCATATTAATTTTACTGTAAATACTATTTTTTCTATGTTTATGTTTATGTTTATGTATCTATGTATCTATGTATAGCAATGATATATAACTTTACGTAATATTTGAAACTAATTACCATTTCTGGGATCATTCATTTTATGAATTCGAATATCTTTAGAGTCTAAATCACCAACAACTGCAATATCTTGAGGAGTAATGAAAATCAGTTGCAGTTTGGGATATTTCCTAAGTTCAGTTAATAATAATCTTATACTTATCAGACGATTAACCAGATCCATAAAAACATCAAACTCATCCAAACCTCGAATTTTACTATTCATAGCTCGCCAAATAGCTAAAAGCAATGCAATTTGAGTGAACAGTTTTTCACCTCCCAGCAACAGTTCAACAGTTCTTTTTTTAGCATCCCCTTTGGTTTGTACAAGCATGGTTAGGGTCTTTTCTGCAAACCCAAAACGTAATTCTCCTTTGAAGCCTCTAAGTGCTAACAGTTGCTCAAACAGTGCCAGAGATTCTCGAATTTGCTTAAAGATAGTTGTTTGAAGATATTTTAATCTTTGATTAAGATCCTCGTCAAGTTTTCTCGAAATTTGCTCCAAACTCGATGCATGTTTTTCTAATTCATCCTTAGTCTTCTTGTTTGAAATTAATTCAGATTGTATTTCTTCGTAGGATCTTCCTATGTGACGTTCACTTTCTTTAACAGCTTCTTGTGTTTTTTCATATTCTGTAGTTATCAGCTCAACTGTATCTTCTGGCTTAATTGTTACGTCATCTCTTTTGCATCTTTCTTCTGCTCCTTTTATATGTTCCTCTAATACTTTGTTCGCCCTGCTAAGTTTGTTTTCAATATGCAGAATAGATTCCTGTAAAGTTGCTTGTGCTTGTTCCATTCTTAAAATTTCAGTGGTTCTAATTTCAAAAGATGTTTCGAGATCTTCTAAAGTTTTACGTTTAATTTTCAATCTATGATCTAAGGAATCTTGAGTTTCCTTTGCTTTAATATATTCTGCTTTTGCCTCATTAAATTTAATAGCATCACTTTTTCTATCATCTTCAAGACCAGATATAAATGCCTGTTTTTGTTTGATCATTTTGGTATTTTCCTTGATTCTTTCTTGTAATGTTTCCAAAATAGAAACATCTACATTTTCATTCAAACGGTTTTCCAAATTGAATATTTCGTCTTCGACTTTTCTAATTTGACTATCGACCTGCGATCTTTGTCGTTCTATTTCCTCAATTGAATTTTGCCAAATCATTCGTAACCTTCTCAACTCTCTTGATGCTAAATTTAATTTCATATTATTTTCCTCAATTTCAAGATCAACATTTTGAATATCATCATCCAGGCTCTTTCTTGCAAGCTTGTGAGGTTCCCTTGTTCTATAAAAAATAGGATCAATCCTAAACGTAGCTCCATCTTGTTGCAGGCGGAAACCAGATTTGTGATCTAAAAGCGAAAATACGTTTCTGATATTAGGATTTTCGGACAAAATTTTTCTTGCAATGTTTCGGTTTTGTGCCAAGACGTTTTGTTCAATGTAATTTGTATCTACCAATGTATATAAAACGTTTTCATCGTAAATTTCTAATGCATCTAACATTGTGGTTTGGTCTTTCACTTTCCCCCTTGAAAAATCAAATTTTTCAAATTTTCTAGTAATAATATTTTTGTTGATATGATGACGTTTTAGTAAAGAATCTAAAATTCTTCTATCATGGTCGTCATGTACGAGGAAAGAGTCCAAACTTTTGCCAATTGAAGTATTAATTATATCTCGCCAATCTGAGAACTCATCCTTGACTCCTACAAATAAACCTATTGGGCCAATAGGTTTTCTATGCCATTGATTTAGTTTAGAAATATCACTTAAAACTTTGCTTATTCCTGGACCCCAAGGTATGTATTTATCCTTTTTTAAATCATCAAAATGTCTTTTTTTCTCTTTAGATGCGTTCAAAGAGTCTTGTAAAAATGAAATTTGTTCCTTCTGTTTTGAGATTTCAGGAGTGTCTCCATTCATACTGTTTAATTCTTTATTAAATTGATCTTTAGATTGCTCAAGATCTTTCAAATTATCTTTTAAACGGGAAATTTGTGTTTTGATTGCTTCTTTTGAACCTCCACTGATCTCATCAAATTTTTGTTGCTCAAGTTCTAATTCTTTTTTCAGGTTTTTAATTTCAAGAGTAAGACTTTTTATTTCCTCGTGATAGTTTTTCATTTCATCACTCATTAAATCAATATTACTTTTGATATCTTTAACTTTTTGTTTTAATTCAGTAGATTCCTTTATTGCCTCGTTGAGCTCAGATTCTGTGGAATGAACGTTTGTCTCTAAAATTTTTTTCTCTGAATCAAATCCCTTTAATTTCTCTTTTATGGATTCGAGATCTGATTTATTGCAATTTAGTTCATCTAATTTTCCATTTAGATCATGCTGATATTTGATGATTTTATTTTCAATAACCTGAACATTGAACCAATACATTTTCCCGTTGATGAGTTCAAGCTGTTTCCGTAGGTAGTCTGATTTTTTAAAACGATTGTAAGCATTGGCAGATTCCTCATATTTTTTAATCGCCAATTCCAATTCTGATTTAATCAACCTCAGCCGTTGTTGAACATCTACAATATTTTGTGAAATATAACGATAATTCTCTAAAATATCATTGATAAGAGCTCCTGCCATGAAATAATCATATTTCGCCTTGTCAGTAGTTGCAGTTAAAAACTCTCTCGCCTTATCTTGCAGTAGAAAAGACAAAGGATTATCAACCGTAATATTGAAGCGATATAGCATGTCATCTAAATCACCTTTTTTTGTACTAATAGTCTTTCCTGATTGCAGTCTTAAATAGTAGTTGTTCGTACCATTCCTTTGAAACTTTCTTTCGATTGTAATCTCAGATCCGTATTCTTGTGGTTTATAAGCTTCAATACCCTCATTTGAAAGGGTCAATTGAACTCTTGCCGTTTGTTTACCATCCTTGATAAATGACCTCACAGAATTACCTCTATTGGTATCAGTTGCCTTAGCACCAAGACCAACCAGAATCCCGGTAAGAATGGCACTTTTACCAGATCCATTGCGCCCAATTATAAAATTTAACTGAGGGCCCAATTCTAAATCAAACGCATCATGACACATGAAGTTTCGCAACAGTATTTTTTTTATGATTCCTGCTTTTGCTGGCAGCAGCCAAGAGTTCTCGTCATCCAGATCATCCTCCAGATCGAGTTGCAGTTCCAGCTCCAGCTCCAGCTCCAGTTCAGGTTCTTCATCCAGCTCTAACTCTAGCTCCAGCTCTAACTCCAGATTAGCGCCCTCTTGGTCTGAGTCTTGCATGACACGAAGACGCTTTGTTTCAAGTCTTTGTGAAACAAAATCCACCACTGAGCCATCCTTAAGTTAGTATATATATTAATCATGATAATGAACTTCTTATCTAGTACATACCTCTGGATAATACACCTCATCGGCAGCCTTCCTCTTCTCAGGCATGTTTACATATGAAAAAGTAATGTACAGGAATCGCGATTAGGTTATAGATCTAAACATTGCGTAAGCGCGAGAGTGACACGGATTTTGGGACATAAAATTGAAAACGACGGAATATTCTAAAGACACATGAAATAAATTAAAAAAATATAATACGAAATCAAATGAGACTGACAAAGATCACAAAAAAGCTATTAATTATATTCTATAGATAAATAAATGCAATAAGGTATTAGGCGGGTTTAGTCAAAGCAAACAAAGAACAAAAAAATTGTTTAGAAAAGCATGATTTTATCAATTTTCTTTTTTATTTTTAGATATTAAACAACCATATATGTTTGAAATTGGCTAGATTAATTTGTAACTCCAAATTTTATACTAGACCTGAAAGAAAGAGAAGTTAATTAAGGTTATGAAGGTAAAAAAAAAATTAAAAGAATCAATCAGGTTGTAAAGTTAATGCCCCCTAATCATTGAATTCAGACAAATAGCAACAATTTATGGTGAATCTTGAAATAACCCCACGTCATTTGTATCCGCAATGCCCATCCAATAGAAGATTTCAATCTCATTTCTTGTGTTGTTTTCCTTTCCCAATTGGGGAGAATTTTGACCAAATGAGTTTTTTCGATGTCTAATAAATTTTGTCAAGATATGCAGGCTTCAGGCTCAGGTACTGATAATGTTTTAGGAGGTAGGCAATTATAACTTCAAATAAAAATGGACTGTTCCATTTAAGTTAAAGTTAAACTCTAACTAATTGTGGGTTCTAGTTTCGAGTTTATTGGGACTACATTGATAGACTATACTGTAATTAAAAGAATCATTTAGCTTCCAATTTATAAAATGTCCACTTAGTAGACTCTGAAAACTTGTTAATTAATTGAGTGCATGAAACTTATCGTTGAGAAGTCAAAAAATTCTGCAATAATAAAAAAAAAGGTTTCAAAAATTCCAGATCACAAAGGAGTTTGTGTGAAGAAGGACAATTAAATTTTTCTGAGCCGAAATTTCCTTTCGATTGTCAATATAAGGTTTAATAGGTTCAAAAAACAATAAAAAATTAAAAAAAAAAAACTAAATAATTTGCTATTCTTTTTTTCAAACTATTCAAGAAGCGTTTAGCAATCAACATCTAACAAGACTTTGTAGTTGCTGTATTTTGTAATAGATTTTTGAGTAAAACTGGTTTCAAGTTACTTTATATATAATTTTTCGATAATTTTTTTCATCTATACGGGTAAGTTATTCAATAAGAATCTTGTAATAGCTAGATTGGTTGATTCTCTGTTTATGAATTGTATTTGCTTTTTTTTTTTTTTTTTCCTCTTGTTTCTTTATTATATATTTTGTACTTAATTTTACTTTAAAGTTTTATGGCTTCATGCAAGTAATAAATATGTCATGCAAAATTTTTCTTTCAAAAATTAAACGGCATCTGTAAGCTGATCTATACAATAACTTATCAGCTATTCAGATTGGTTGACGGATTTCCTAATTAAGATGATTTAATAACTATTATGGATGATATAAAAGAGATATAAATTGACCTATATTCGTAGTATTTAAGATTTTGGTTAATAGTCTATATTATCTTTATCTATCATGAAGTTCCTTTCTCTTATGGTTGCAGCTGCTGCAGCTTTCCCAATATTCGAAAGAAGTGTTTCTAATGTTACCAATGCCACCACAACTAATAATCATTTTGAAGCTGCTTATGCAAAGCCATTTGCCATTTTCCAACCAAAAGTCTTTATCACTTCTATGTTTTCTCTTGAAACTGATCCATGGTTTGATGCTTTAGACTTTGTTCACAATATTACTTTACCAGGTCTTTCTCCAGATTACCCCGATATCCACTGCACTTCCAATTACCTGATTTGTCAATTTACTACTGGAGAAGGTGAAATTAATGCTGCTGCTTCTGTCACTGCTTTGACTCTTTCCCCATTGTTTGATCTTTCCAAAACTTACTTTTTAATTGCAGGTATCGCAGGTGGTGAACCAGAATATACCACTATTGGATCGGTTACCTTTGCAAAATACGCCATTCAAGTCGGTTTAGAATATCAAATTGATCCTAAAGAATTGGGTCCTAACCAAAAGAACTGGACATCCGGTTACTTTGCATATGGTACCGATAATCAAAAAGATTATCCAGCTAACGTTTACGGAACCGAAGTTTTCGAATTAAACGAAAGATTAAGAGATAGAGCCTATAGACTTGCTTCCAATGCTACTTTAGACAACGGTACTCGTAGGAATGCTGAATTTAGAAGATTATACCCAAACAGAAAGGCCTCCTCTAATCCAGGTGTTGAAAGATGTGATGTTTTAACTTCCGATGTCTACTACACTGGTAACATATTAGGAAATTATTTTGGTAACTACAGTAGGATGATGACTAATGGTTCTTCTACATACTGTGCTACTGCTCAAGAAGATAATGCCTCTTTAGAAGCCTTCGTTCGTGCTGATAAGTACGGTCTTGTTGATTACAACAGAATTGTGGTTATGAGAACTATTTCTGATTTTGCTAGACCTCCTCCATCCATGAGGAATAATACTTTAGGTTTCTTTACCCATACCGACTTTGGTTCCATTTCTGCTTCTTTAAATAACTTGGTTCATGGTGGTCTTCCATTTGTTACTGATGTTATTCTGAACTGGGAAAAGACTTACAAACTGGGTGACCAATTTGTTGCTAAAAACTACGTTGGTGACATTTACGGTACTCTTGGAGGTAAGCCAAATTTCGGAAAATCCAAGTTTAAGGTCGCTTAATTGAAATATTTTTTAATTTTTTTTGATACCAACTTAATGCTAATTTTGACTTATTGTTGATAACGATATGTTTTCTTTTTTTTTTTCATCCCGCTTATTTAGCCTGTTCGTAACAGCATTCCAGATAGATACTTATATCAGAATTAACTGATCAAAATAAACAATCACTTTTGAACAATGTAGATAAATATGTCCCTTAAATTATAACAAATAAATAAATAAATAATTCAAAACTCACCCAGATCTATTTAACAAGCACCCAGTGATCATTTTTATCGACAACTAGATTACCATTAACCCATACTTTTCTACAGTTTCTATCATCACCAGTAAATATCCATTTACCAAGTAGATCTTCCATTTTCCTCCAATCACCAGATTTGGGGACCTGCCATTCAAATACGTCAACATTCGATTCATATGCATCTAAACAAATTAATTGTGCATCCCATTGTTTACCAACTTCGAAAGTTCCAATTCTGTCACCCAAACCAACTGCCTTGGCACCTCCATGAGTAGCCATATACAAGGCCTCGCCAATATTTAATTTTACCTTATCACCTTCCTTCATGGCCAAATGATTCAGAACCAATATCAGATATTTCATTAAACCAAGTACCAGTATCTCAAATCCACCACTGACATCAGTTCCAAGAGATACGTTTATACCTTTGGTAAGATATTTCTTTATTGGAGCTTCTCCCAGGCAAATAAAAGAGTTGGAAGTTGGGCAATGAGAAATCAGGCATTTTTTCTCCTTTATTATATTACATTCTTCATCAGTCAAATGGATGGCGTGCGCAAGAATAGTTTTGCTGTTTAATAATTGGAAGTGGTCATAAACAGATGCATAATTTTCAAAATCAGGGAATAGTTTTTTAGTCAATTCAACTTCCTTTAAATTCTCGGAAATGTGAGTTTGTATTGGTAGTCCCCTTGTCTTTGAGAGTTGGCCAAGTGCTTCCAAAAGAGCTTCGGAGCACAGAGGTGCAAATCTAGGAGTTATAACTGGAGTTATAAGATCATCCCCATGTCTATTCATTTTTGCTTTTTCTTCAATGTATGCTATCATCTTTTCCAGAGTTTCCATTGATTTTTTGAACGTTTCACAATATTCTGGATAAGTTTCATTAAGATCCATACATACTTTACCTACAAAGGCACGCTGGCCATATTCAATTAGAAGATCGGTGAAAAGTTTAGTTGTATCTAAATCAATGGTTGCAAAATATGAAGCACAAGTCGTGCCATTATTTAAAGTTTTTCCAATGACTTTTCGGTAAATTTTTTCAGCCATGGATTTATTCTTATGATTAAATGAGCTCTCCAATGAGTAAGTATACTTTTTAAGCCATTCCAATAAGGGAACACCGAGACCTGCACCAATATTGGGATATTGTGAAGCGTGTATATGAGTATCAATGAATCCGGGGAGGAAAAATTGGAATGGATTCTCCAGGTAATTTTGGAAATCTATTTTTTCCTTATCCATATTTTTGAGCTTAGCAAAATAATTTAATGGTTCATTGGATTTATGATTTATCTCTATATAATCAATTGTTCCTTCACTGTTGACTCCCAAAAGAGTATAAGGATGTATTTCAATCCAAGACATTGTAGGTGTATGAATAATGGTTCCATAAAATAGCTTGTATATTTCATTTTTATTTGTCTTAGTTATTTTTTGCATGATAGCTGTTAATTTTTATGTAGACAGTTGAATTCGTTGGGAATTGTTGATAACATTTATACAGCAGCAAAAATGACTCCGCGGGCCACCGCGGAAAATGTTGATGATAAGAACTTTTGATCAAAACGTTGCAAATCAAAAAAAAAAATAAACGATAATGATAATAATAATTAACAACAATCAAAATGAGGGATAATTGGGGTATACCACATAGCACATAGCAATTGAAAATGGGGTTAATTTTAAATACTGTCTAAATCTAGTAATTGGTATTTTAATTAAGAGAAAATAAATATTTTGGTAGAAAAGACTTGGTTGGCAACAAAGATGCAACAAATTCTGTAGATTAGAGAATACTATATGTAATGTTTATCTAATATCAAGATATCAATGGAGAATAAACATCGATATGCGTTTAAAAGTATATTTTGAAGCATTTATTTCAGTTTGAAAAATACTGTGTTCTCAATAAATCATTAGAATTCGGGTCCTGCTTGGTTAGTATAAACGAATTAAAACGGCATGCCGGTTTTAAGTAAAATTTGGAGATAACATACAGAGACAACCATTGTTGCAACTGCTAAAACCGGCACGCCGGTTTATTTCTTGAGATACTCTCTATATTTTTGACTAAAATTATGATCACCCACATATGCCGTATAGAGATGTTTCTCGTTTATAATACTTATTATTGCTAAATCACAATGAGTGGGATTTTAACATCCATTTTAAATTTTTCCAAATATATAAAGTTGGTAGTAATTTTATTGGCTTAAATTGTGAATTAATAATACTTGAAACAAGCAAGTTAGTGAAGTGGGAATGGTATAGATAATATTAGACTTATAGGCAATCATTGAGAGATTTCACCCATATTGTATCAAAAAATACGAATTGAAATAAAAATTACCGCTTTATGGTTTGAAAAAGATGGAGATTATACTACTAAATATTGAAAACATTTTAATATTAAACTTAGCATGACTGTAAATATTCAATCAAGCTGTCAGTATAGCTTAGTATACATTTCGCACAAGCATGGTGGCTAAGTGTGTCGGAAAACTAATAGTATCCAAATATACGTATCTTTAATATTGCAAGTATTGACAAGTCAATGAAAAAATGAGAAAAGTCGAGACATTTTGAATAAATATTGAGATCTAGGTTTTCAATAATCTTTCTACAATAGTATAATCATCTTAATGTGTATTCATGCTTTTTGGGGTATAACTACAACAATGCAATACCGGCTAAACCGACCAAAGCGGCACCGAAGGAGGCACCATTAGAAACAGCACCATTGTCAAAAGTAGTTGGGGTGTAAGCGGATGTAGAAGTTTCAGAAGCTGAAGAAGTTTCAGCAGCTTCAGAAGTAGTAGCTTCGCTGGAAGGAGCTTCAGTAGTCTTAGAAGCTTCGGTGGAAGCAGCTTCAGAAGTTGATTCAGCAGAGCTTGATGGTGCAGCAGATTCAGAAGAAGAGGCTTCAGCGCTAGAGTGAGCAGCGGAGCTAGATGCGGAGCCAGTGGCACTGGATGAAGCTGAAGCTGATTTAGAAGCACTGGATGAAGCACTAGATGAAGCACTGGATGAAGCACTGGATGATTTGTCAAACTTGTTACCACAGTTATCTTCAAAAGCAGACTTGGCAGAGTCAGCATCACCAGATGGACAAGCGGAATCAAGACACTTTTCAATATCACTGGAGTTGTCACTACAGATACAATCCAAGTCGTTCAATCCAGAACAAGAGGATTTCTTGGTGACTTGAGCAACACAGGCCAATAAACAAGCAGGTGGAGTAGCAACAACAGCGGTAGCTAAAGCAGCCAATACAGAGATCTTCAAGACTTTTTGTTGCATTATTAACGAGTGTTTGTTGTGAGGTTTCTGTTTTTTGTAAAAAATGACCGAAACTAAAAGTGTAGGAAAAAGAGGCTATAAAAAAAGTGCAATTTAATGTAAATAGTGAGAAATGGAAAGATTCTAAAAATAAGACAAAACTCAATTCTAGATGTATTATATACAGGGTGGTTTCCACTTTGGGCACTTTTGAGCCTCATGTGTGACGGCTTGGCTTCTTTAGGAAGCCTGAGGTAAACATGTAACAACTTATAGTATGAATAGTCAATGGTTAATGTTGCTCAAAGAAGAGAAGTTCACACTCGAGTTTGACACCACTGTGATGGTAAACAGGGGTTCAGTTTTCTTGAACATAAATGGATCTTTAAACTTTTAATTTGTGAAAATTTATCTTCATCTGAGTCTATATATAACTATTTTCGTTAATCGTGTACCTAGGAATGTTTGTAGTTGAAATGTTTCTTTTTATTTTAACTTTCTCAATTCGTATCATATTCTTCTCCAGGCGATTATTTTAAGCGGGAAACTTTTGCTCGTGGTTTATTTTTCCGCATAAAAATAACAACAGTTTGTTAACCAACAAAATGGAGACACTAATTGTTAGTTGTTGCAAGAATTTCAATCTACAAAATAAGAAGTTGTCCATCAGCTATTATTTTTTTGTATAGATACATTAATATTTATTTTTTATAATCAATTTTATTGTGAGTTTGACTACTCGTTTATTTACTTTCCTTACCGTTATCCTACCTTGTCCCATTTCTAATCCATTATCCTTAACACCATTTTCCTACAATTTGATATTGCTCTTTAGTCCACTTCCTTTGTACATCAAATTTAACGTTCCAAATGTCTCATCTTTCTCTAACAGTATATCAAATAAAGCCAAAACCTCAATGTCTAATTGATTATTTAAAGCCCTTCTCAAAATATCCCCTCCTAAGCCTTTGTTTGTAGTAAAAGGAATTCGAGGCAGCACAAATATTCCTGGTGGAATTTTCATTTGCATACTACCCATGTGTCCCAATTCTTGCCCTTCAAATGATGCTATAGCTTGAGTTAATATCCCATTGATGACCCTATTCAGGATAGGGTTGAATATCGTCAATTCAACTTCACTTCTAAGAAGGTATATAGTAGCCAGAACAATAAATGGAGAACTTTCCATTTGAATTTCATTATTACTATTTGAACCAAACTCAACTTTGGGAATTGTAAAATTTGTGAGCTTTAAATTCAGTAACAATTGAGATGCCATCACGTTATTGTGAACACTAACATTCCCATTGGTAATATCAATTTTAAGATCAGGATAACCAGAGATATATCTGCTTAGAAAATTCTGAACCTCTAATGCATTGTTTTCATCCCTAAATAATGTCAAAACCATATTGAAATAAAAATTATTCGATATATCTTTGATATTCTTTATTGAAAATTCCCCAATAACCTTTTCATCAAAAGATACTTGGTATCTAAGATAATCAATGGGGAAATCAATGAAAAATTCAAAAGATTTTTGAATTAAGTTCACCTCTGTTTCGATACTTAACAGTGTTGCAGTTGAGCCAACTACTCTCAAATTCCCAATACTTAAAAGGCATTTGTTAATAAATTTTTCCAAGCCAAGTGACTCAATTTCGATATTTCGTTCAAAAGATAATTCATCCAATTTCCCCAGGTATATAGGCAGGTTTAATTGCAAATAAGAATTGTAAACTTTAACAGTATATTCTGAGCTTATATTTCTCAATAATTGACTGATGGCTTGTCCCAATTTCTCACCGTCTTCAACTTTTGCTTTCAATGACAGAGAAATGTTCATCACTGGTGTTCCTTGGCAATATCCAGGGGTCAAAGTTTCGCCAGATATCAATTTTTGGTTATCTTTCCAAATTTCAAAGCGACCACCAAATGACGGGAAATTTAGATCGAAACCAGATCCATCAAGAGAGTTTACATTAACCGAGATATTGGAGTGCAAGAAAATTTGCTCATTAAAAGTGTCAACATCTAAATTTATCATCAGAAAATTTGATATAAAAGGTTTTTCAATGAAATCATTTAAAGATGTAGTTTTCACAGAGAGTGGGATATGAATTGACTTCAATATGTTTATAACCCAAATTGGAAAGCCCTTAATATAAGAAATGTTTATAAAAAGCTCGATATTCTTTCCTTTGAGTGCGTTAAGGAGCAAATTGTTTATTGGAGAGATATCAAATTTGGAGATTCTAGATTGTAGATCTTCAATTATAGTAGTAGAGCAGACCTGCGAAAGGGATTTAGGAATTGAGTTTATAAGTCCCAGTATATTGAAAAAAAGTTTCAGATATGGTACTAAGTTAATTTGTTCTGATGTTTTAGCCTGAGTAATATCCACATAATTATTTTTACAATCTTTCAAGGAGATCGAAGTTAATAACGAATTGATAGTGAAATCAAAAGGGATATCAGTGGTATCAATTGAAACTCCAGCTTCATATGCGATCAGTTGATCCAATAGTTTAAAATCGAGCAGATCAATTGCAAATGAAGGGTCTTTACGTTCCCAGCTAGCACTAGTAATGACGTCTACTTGATGATCTTTGATAGTGAAAAAGGTAGTTGTAAAATCAGCTTTAAATTTAGCGTGAACGTCAAAAGACGCTTCCTTTTGAAGTAAGTACTTCAGGAGCCATGCAACGTTTGTTACATCGATTTGCAGAGTTGAAGTAACATCAAATTCTGTAGTACTATTTTGTAAGATTTTAGCCTTAATAGAAGGCAGCATAACTTGGGCAAATTTTGCAAATTCAAGTTGATCCTTTGGGCGCAAAAAGAGAGTGATTGGTGTGGTTGGTTTAATGACAATTGATCCTCCTACAATGAAAGCACTTAATTGCAAGAAGTACTCTTGAAATATAGACTGAACATGAGAGTAATCTATATTGATCGATCCTTGAGTTCTACATTCAACTCCATTGTCACTTAAACCAAGTACAGAAAACGAATATATGGTAGTGTGGACGGCACCCACGGCAGCCAGTCCAATACCGTTAAGGATATAATAAGCAAAAAATGCTAGCACAGCGATAATAGCTAATATGTATAAAGATATCCTTACACGCTTATATATATAAGGTCTCTCATGAGAGACAACATTGGAAAGAAGTGGGGTGTTTTCATTCAAATTAAGTTCTTGATCCATTTGCAGCTAAAAGTAAAATATATCAAATCACGAGTTTGAATCAAGATAAATTGAGGTGGGGGCGGGATCAGCTAGGAAATTAGTGGAGTATTATTTTATGTGTGGTTAATATAGATGTAAAACAAATCTTTGACTCGCAGGTGGAAAGTGTAAAAGTTATAACGTTTCAAATTATAATAGCAAGGGATTATGTGGAATTAATTTACACAATAAAGTTGAGGGATGATAAGGCTCAGAGATTTCCTGCTTTTAAACTTGGGATGCGAACAATTAAATTTTACGCATCACAGTTGTGTAACGAAGTTCGAGATTATTGTACTTAGATGCTAAGCATGTGGTTGAAGCTATGATGAATCGATATTGGAGTTTGAAGTGTTTCCCGGGCTCAAGATTCCTTAATTCTTTGGAAGGTGAGATCTGCAGTTGTAAATGTTGGTGACGATTCTTCAATATTTGTCTACTTCTCCACTTTATTTCTCATGTTTATTGTCTCTCACTCCTTCACTCTTTTTGTTACTTGCACTATCTCCTCTAACCTCCCCCATGTTTTTTTTCAATTTGTACATTTATTGTTTTTTAAAATTCATTGGGCTTAATTCTAGTGACCAACCCTCCAAGGTCTTTGTATAAGTATAAGTATAAGTATAAGTAATATCGAATAAAGGCATTTTCTTTGGATAGCATTATAAGGATTATAGCATGTCACGCAGGTCACGTTCAAAACCACTTGAAGACGACTTCCCTGAGGAACAAGATATTGACGAAGAAGCGGAAGTGACTCGCTGTGTGTGTGGTCATGACGAGTTGGTTCAACCAGTGAGCAATGGGCTTGTATCTCTCCTCAATACGGAATATAGCATAAAAATCGACGTGGGTCTTTTCATTCAGTGTGATAAATGTTCTGTTTGGCAACATGGAGCATGTGTCGGGCTCTTTGTAGATGCTGATGTACCTGATAAATATTGGTGTGAGCTCTGCCGTCCTGAAAACCATATAAAAGTTCCAGATGAACCTCCCAGAACGCTATATAAGTCAGTCAACGAGAAAAGAAAGGCATTAATAGATTGGAGCTTTGATAGAAAAAGACCCAAGAGAGTGATAGAATCTAAGAGGAAAGAAAGAAGGCACGATGACTACGATGAACAACTACAACGTGCTTTAAGAGAGTCTGCGCGTGAAAGCGGTATCAATTACCTGGATGCTGAAGCGACGAAAAGTCGTAAGCATGTAAATAATAAGCATAATACTGATAACGAACAAACAGACTCAACAGCGAACGAAACCAAACAAGAAAGTGATAAGGACACCAGTGGCGGATCAAGTGGTAAAGAGTTGATTCGAGAGAAGCGTAAACGTGAGGCATCTCGTACTCCTCAGCACCTGCCCAAAAAATTACATCTGGATGAATATGATAGGAATGATCATTCATCAGCACCGACTAGTGTGCCATCATCTCGACCCAAGCTGAAAAAAAGTAACAGTAAGAAGCAGGCCCCGGATGTTGGTTTTACTAAAGAAGAACTTACTCAACAAGCACTGAAGCCAAGATACGTGAATCCAAAACTGCTGATTTACGAACTTAGGAAACGAACAGGTGCTATTTTAGAATGGTTGGGACGTTCACAATTGGAATTAGATGAAGAGAAAATGGCCAAGGTTCAAATATTTAGGTATGATGACGGTAAAGAACAATCAAAGGAAAGAGAAAAGGATGTTGCGTCGAGATATGACCAAAATTTAAAGTTAATGGAGAAATTGACAGAACGAATCTTAATGTGGGAAGAAAAATATGGTAAATATGCTCCCTAATAGCTGGAAATTAGGAATTCATAGATGTAATTTAAATAAAATGAATTAAATGTATGTATATATAATAGACATCAATATTTATCTAGGGGACTATAAAATGTCCCTCAATTGTTCTCTTCTGTTTGGTAGTTCTTGGGATTTATTAATTTCTCCATCAGTGACCATATCTTCCAATTTACTTAACCACATATCTGAGTTCAATATTTGCTCTCCTCCGATTATGACCTTTAATTTCTGAGATTCATTCAATTCATGTACCAATCTTGCTTCTTCATAAGTTACACCACCATGTATGTAAACTATAACTTCATGAGGTAAATCAGTAGAAGTTCCATATTGTTTAGTAACTGCTTCAGGCACCAAAGAAGTGAATCCATCACTCTGTTGTTGTTGTTGAGCCGGGGTGATTAAGTTGGAAAGAGTTGTCAGAAGGGTTGGAATATGTTGCATGTAAATATTATCTGCTTGTGGATTGGATGCTTCATTTTTAAATAAAGAGCTAAGCTTTTTAAGCCCTTGGGGTGTTTCGTTGGTCTGTTTAATGGGCAAGTATTTATGGTATGATCGCAAAAGTGCTAACTGTGTGGTTTTTGCGATAGGGTTACATAATTGGGGATCCGATAACATGTTAATAAAAATTGGAAGATCATCTGGTTTATCATTTGAAAGTGCGTAAATAAGTACAAGCTTCACTTTCAAATGAGTTGAAACTGGTGGTTTCCCGCCATTGTTCGTCAATATATCGATAATACGTGTTTTCACAGATTGTTTACTTTCAAGATCACCCACAATAATTTGTTGAAGTTCACCTACTTCCCAGAGTCTGGATTGATTAATTTTTCGGTCAATTTCACTCACAATGTTCAAATGTTTACTCACATTAGACAGAAATTTTTTAAATTCCGGGAACTGTACAAGAAATCTTTTCAACTCTGACAAATTATTGGTTTGAACTGAATTTTTTGTCTTTTTTTTGTATTGTTCTACATATTTTTGAACTTTATCAGTTAGATCTCCATAATTCAAATACATGGCTTCCTTAAAGAAATCATCAGATTCCAGTAGTGTCATTTGTTCACCTTCAATTGTAACTACATTTTTGTTTATACCAATAAGCTCATGTATCATTGCTTGATAAGTCCATGGTGAAAGTAATGGGGTTAGTGGATCATTCTTTCGATCTAATAATAATAAAACTGGAGGGATATCCCTTTTTTTGTTAAGTTCGTCGAACAAGCTATTGTTACTGTTTGAATTAATGCTGTATAATATTTCCAGAGCCAAACGACGTAAATCCAGCAGACCTTGTTCATATTTGACAATTGGACATTGTTTAACCAGTAAAAGCAAACTTGCGAGCAGTCCTGCTTCCTCCACAAACTTGCCCAGGCGGCCATGAGCCCCTCCTTGGAATACTGGTGATAAGTTACCTAAAAACAAACGAGAGTTTATCGCCAAATAATCTTGGAATATTTCTATCACCAGTGTGACTTTCTCTTGAGAATCAGCTTGCGCCAAGTTTTCCACTTGTTGTTTCGTTAACACGTTATTGAAAAAAAGGCTATACGACCCAAAATGAGGAGCTTCCAACTCAGCACATACCCTGTCTAGCAGATCAATGGAAACATAAACAATACATTGAAGATGTTGCATGTTCAGGAGTTCTGTCCTACGATTGATGGTATCCACAAGGACAACATCTTTAGCAAGGAGTGCCAGTTGTGACCAGCAAACCAGAACGGCACTTGTTGTCTTATCATCCAAAAGAAGAACCTTAGCCTGTGCCCCAGGTAAAGACAGTCCCAGATTGCTGCTGAATAGCTTATCAAAGTAACTATTGCTGACCTGTTGTAAGTCAAGGGACATTGTATGAGTATAAAGTGAAATAAAAATTAATATAAATGTTGCAAAAAGGGTTTAGATAGATAGAAAGAAAAAAAAGGAAAGAGAGGGAACAAAAAAAAAAAAAAACTCAATTATTGGGTACCGTGAAAATATAACATTAGAAATTATGATCTATAGACCATATGATCTTAGACTTTGAGCGTAATAGTAGGAAATTTTATTAAATTTCAGTCTAAATGATAACTAGCAAGTATATACTTAAGGTGTAATCTAATGGTTAAAGTTTATTCATTTAAAGTTATTACAAATGAGCATCATCCGCACCTAAAAAGAACTCTTCAAAACTTTGAACAGGTTGAGGAGCAGGACCCAATTTGCTAGAGCTTTTAAACAAATCTGCAGTGAAAGCTTGCCCCTTGGGGTATGTTTCTGGTGTAGGTTTTTCCATATCATGCTTAATGACAGAAACAAGTTCTTTAGTTACCGCACTTGAATCCAATTCGTGATCCTTTTCAATTGTTTGAACTATCTTTTGAGCAATTGCTTCAACATTTTGGTCCTTTTGTGCCAGTATGATGTCTTCTACGTTATCTATGACATAACCACATTTAAATAAATAATTGACTGCAGCTGCAAGAATAAGTTTTTCCTTAGATTGTTTAAGTGGGTTTTGGGCCTTTAAATGAACTGTAAGACGATTCATATTACCACCTTCTAAACTAATATATTTTTTAAAAAACTCTTGAAATTCCACTAAAGTGATACTTTCTAAAACTTCCACAATTTTCTCATGTTCTGTGAAATTGTAAAATCCATCAGTAATGTGGCCCCAATATCTTCCAACTTCTTCATTCAAGTTTTTCAATTTCGTAAGTTTCTTGATTTTGAGTGCTTTTTTATAATCATTGAATTCAGCTTCATCTAATTTAGCAACATCATGTCCAAATTTCTCCAAAAATGACTCAATACGATATTCCAAATAATCTGTAGTTCTTTCGGATTGAATAAGAATTCTATAGTTCAAACTAGAACGAGTAATTCTAGTACTACTGAAAACAACATACCCAAGTTGTTCCTTAGTACGCAATTGATTGAAACATGGTTCATGAGCAATTGTGGACAATAAATCAGTTAAAACTTTGAGTCTAATATCCTTAAGATCCCCAATTTGAATTAAATATTCAATACAAGAATTTACATTCTCGGCATCATCAATCATTACTTCGTACCTAACATGTTGATCTAAAAGGTGCAGTCTCAGATTGTTTATTGGTTTTATAGTTTTGTAGGCTTCTAATTGTTTCTCAATAAGATTTGAAATTGATTCGACATCACTTCTAGTCAAATTACCAACAGCAAGGGTTTCAGAGAATACGCCATTGTCCCAAATTCCAGCTAAGAACTTCAATAAATCTTCATAAGTTAATTTTTCAAGTGCCTTTAATTTTGCATCATTGGTATAAGTTTTATCGTTAATGAATGTAAGAACATGATTACCTATCTGTCCGTAAGGAACATTATACCCAAAGTTATTTAAATCTTGAATCATCTTCTTCTTTATAATATTGAAACGATCTTTCTTCGGCTGGAAAGAGACAATTTTCAGAAGTGCTTGATCAAGTAAAACTTTAAGTTTATCATTGAATCCATTAATTTTTATAATAAGTCCAGATTTGAATCTTTTAATGTTCAAATGAAGACCACCGAGATCGGCATAATAAGATATTTCATTGATTTCATCTTCGATAAGATCAGAAACTAAATTCAAAAGCATAGAAGATTCAGCACTATCTTCAAGATTTGGGATTTGTAAATTGATTCTAACAGATGCACGAGGCATCAAAAATGTATCATCTTGCTTCCACCAAACTCTTTGCCTTGACAGATGTGTCACAAGCCAAGGATGCTTCAAAGTTGTATCCTTTTTAGTTCCATGAACTGTAAAATCTTGAGGAATAAACGGATTTTTATGAGGGAGGTATAACTCTTTAGGGTCAGCCTTTTCACTTAATAATCTTTGTTTGAAATCAGGAGGAAAGTCTTCAATCAGGTACTCAGTTCCATACCATTTTTCCTTTTGATCCAAATTTTTCAAAGTTTGAGAGCTTAAGATTATTCTAAGATTTTCGACATTCAAATAGCTTCCGTATTGTTTGATCAAATCGGCATCATATTTTTTAATGACATTTTGACTTAAAATATGTTGAGGAGGAATTTTATCCCAGAAACAATATAAATTACCACTTAATTTCAGAGCTGTTTGCAGTACGCTAGCCTTTTGCTTGAACTTGAAATTGATTTCCAGTTGATCAGCAACTTCTTTAAATAGCCATTCAATCGGTTCAATAATTCTTAAATAAGCAAATACTTTGCTGGCAATTTCTTGCCAATGAGGTAAGCCTTCCGTAGTTAAATTAAGTTCCACTGAAAATGAAGAGACCCCATTACAAACTTTGTATCCACCAGCACTCAATTCATTAGCCCAACCTTTCTCTTTGGCCCAATGATATACCAGACCTGGACCTTCATGTCCTAAGAGATGCAGGTAGTACAGTTGAGGTTGAGAGTCCCAAAGGTGTTCTTGATCATCAGGAATAGTGAAAACAAGTTCAATAGAATGCTCATCCATAATGGGCTTCAGGCGAATGATTTTTTGTTGTTGCAGTGGTTTTAAAAGAGGAACATTATAGTGTGGAGTTGGCAAATTCTTATTCGAAACATCCTTAAACATCTCAACCGCCCAATCTGAAAGAGTCAGAACGTCTTCCTTTCCAATAATTACTAAACTCATTAAATTAGCCAGATAATGTTCCTTCCAGAACTTTATTAAAACATCACGAACATCTATCCCTTTTTCAGCAGGTTCCTCCCCTAATGTGTGATAGTTACCAGTCAGAAATCCAGAATATGGGTGGTCAGGGTTACTTGTACTTTTCACCAATT
This sequence comes from Kurtzmaniella cleridarum, assembly GCA_030573815.1. Taxonomy (NCBI): domain Eukaryota; kingdom Fungi; phylum Ascomycota; class Pichiomycetes; order Serinales; family Debaryomycetaceae; genus Kurtzmaniella; species Kurtzmaniella cleridarum. Next base: position 246,397 of record JAJMDQ010000004.1, on the reverse strand, counting down.
GGAAAAATCTCCAGTTATCGTTTTGTAAATTTTTCTTGTTTTCCAGGTCAACTGCAAGAATTTCACGTTCTTGACAACTTTTCAGAAATAAAGGCAGAATAAAGAACTGTGAAAATCTGTCTAATGCACCTTTCAAATGTTCCAGGTCAATTTCAAAAAAATAGTTGGTATGTTCTTTAGACGTGTAGGCATTCAGATGACCAGAATGTTGAGATAAATACTTGGCGTATTCGTTCTCTTTTGGGTACTTTTCAGTCCCCATGAACAACAAGTGCTCGCAGAAATGAGCCAACCCACTGATATTATATTCTTTGTCGGCAAACGAACCCACATTTACGTCTAAAGAAGCAGCGGCCTTGTCAGTTTGTTTGTCCTGGACCACGAGAGCATGTAGGTCATTCTGAAGGCGAATAAAACGATAGTTTCTATCATCTAGAACTGGCTTTAAAATGCCGCTTCCCTCAGCTATGACTTTGTAGCCACTCATCTTACGTATAAAAGAATGTTGTGCTCTTGAAAGCCAATATTTCATATACTGGGGAGGTTGTTTGTGCAGGTTTTGTTTTTTCGATCTAAAGTGGTTATTGCAAGAATGCGAATGTGAAAATGAATGTGAAGATGCGAGAACATTGTCAAGTTTGAAGGCCATTTAAGGAAACGAATTGAAACTATGATGGTGTGTGAGGCATAAGTGTGTACATATAAGTATATATATATATATATATATATTATACATATATACTTGTGTATGTGTGCATTGACTTGGACTTTTAATGTTTGAATATTAAACTATAGCGGGTGCATATTTCGTAGATGGATATTCAATTTTGCGGAGAAAGGAGGGGGTAAGGAAGATGTGTAAAAAATGAAAAAGCACCATAGTAGATTCAGCTGTAATTTTTATCTTGAAATTTATTTGATATGCCTAGTAACCACCTTCAAGTTATGTAAAAATGACTCTACTATGTTCTCCAAGGCATCGAGTTTTGTACAAGTGCTCACCAATAAAGGATCTGCAGTCATGACATCTAATTTCTTATTTACAATTACCACCGTATTATCGTAAGTCACGCATTTAGCAATGTAATCTTGTGGATCCAATTTCGGCTTAAGAAGATTACCTATGGCCGCTAAAGCACCTGAAGCTCCATGACTACTATGTTTAGGATCTGGAATATTCAGTAACAGCAGGCCCTGGCGCATTTCTTCTCTAATTTGATCTACATACAGCTTCCCAGAAGCATCTATGAAATTCCATGGCTCTTCGGTCACTTTGTGCAAGTTTTTCAAATCTAAACAAAGCTCCAGTTGATTTATATAGAGATCGAGCGCCAAATTGGAAGGCAACTCTGGACGGAAATATGAAGGATCTATTTTATGCTTGGGAAATACTAATTGAGGATCAGTAGGAAGCTGAAGAGCTTGTTTTGCTGCTGAAATTTCTTTTAAAATATTTTCAAACAGCATCACCAAATCTTGATGATTTAAATTGGCATTGAAATTAGAGATTAATAAAATGGCCGCATCAATTGCTTCTTTTGCAGTAATAATTTGAGGCAATAGGATAGGTTGGTCTAGATTTAATCTATAAATGTTTCGATTAAAATGCGCCTCTTTTAAGTTGATATTCAATTGAGTAACATAAACCCCATCTCTGATTATGATCCCCTTTACCGCTTCCAGTTTCAGAGATGTCATGGGTAATTTTACTGGTGGTCCGCGTTGTATATGCTGGGCGGGATCAGGATGCTGAGGCAGGTTGTATAAAAGCATGTTCCCACACATTTTTAATGCTTCTACCAAACGGTCAAATTCAGTCATTATTCGTTCTGTAACTAGCCAATGAAGCTCTTTATGCTCATGCTCACGTTGAATATCATTTATGAGTACTTTCAAGTCCCCATTCAGTTCCATAATGCTATTAATCTGAAAAACTCGCAATATACCGAATTTGCAACTGATATTATCTAATTAAAACTGCTAAATTAATGAGGTGAGCTAATTTGGTACGGTGAGATTTTATATGCATGCATGGAACCCGTGCCACATATACCAAACTAAATATAAACTTAATAATAATGTATAAAAATCGTGACATCCGTGCACCTATTTAGTAAAAGAAAAGCTAAACTAAACTAAAAGTGTCTAGCTAGTTATTTAGTAGCGAAAAAGATGATGAGTAGTTAATTATGAATATAATAAATAGTGACCATCACGATTAGAATACCAAGCACTAAAACCCGTGATTTTGGTACATAGTAGGAGCTAAATTGAATAGATATTTCCTTTAAAATATTTAACAATGTATAATCCAAAATTTAGAATCTAGAAAAACTACATGGTGAAATATTTCAAGCAGAAATTAATTAGAAGTTTTGAATCGAAGTAACAAAAAAAAAGATAGAAATATATAAGACGTGGTGTAAGGATGTTATTTTGATCCATAAAGGTAATCAGTACAATAAAAATACGAGGCGCCATGCATAAATTGAATAGTTAGATGCAGACGAGATATATTTGCTGGTCTGTCATGTGCGATAATTTACAGGTTCAGCGTAATTTTCAGAACCATCCATAAATAACCGTTTTAATTAATTATAAGATATCTTAATATACTCAATCAAAATACCTTTGCAATGAAAAGTCTTAAATAAGTACTTACAAGCCCATTTTTAGCTTTATATTGTAAAAATTCAATTTTTTTTTTAAAATTTCTTTTGAGATTAAATTTTCCATCCTAAACCTTTTCCTGGTACACGCACGCCGGGTGAAAATCATTAATTCAAAACATTCCCCCCTATACAATACTACTTTCATATACAATACTAAAGGCATATACAGTAGTTGTGTGTATTAGATCGATTTGCAACCTCTAGTAACGATCACCGAATGCTGGCTCCTTCTACTCTGAATGAAAGATCCACGGTTGGCTCAGCTAACGCAGCAGCAGCTCGCCAACCAGATTATCAAAGCGCCACCGCAGCAGCTGCTGTTGCCGCAGCTGGAGCTTATGGAGACGATGGAAGCCCATACGCGTCTTTAGATATCCAAAGCCATCTCCAACATCACCAACAACTTCTGCAACAACAGCTCCATTACACGCAACAACACGCGCAGGCTGCTCAGCAACAACAAGCTTTACACTATCAACAACAACAAGCACAACAAGCACAAGTGGCAGCACAACAAGCACAACAAGTGCATGAATATGATGACAATGAAATATTACGCTCTAAGTACGTAGAGAATGAAATTGTCAAGACATTTTCACTGAAACCTCAATTAGTTGGGTTTGTTAAGAACGTTCTTTGCATTGAGGAGCAATGTAAAATTGTTATCAATTCGCTGAAACCAAAGGCCATATATTTCCAATGTGAACGTTCAGGTTCTTTTAGAACTACTGTTAAGGATTCTGCAAAGAGACAAAGAGTGGCATATACTAAGCGTAACAAGTGTGGATACCGTCTTGTTGCCAATTTGTATCCACCTGAAAAGGACAAGAAGAAACTTCCCAAAAAATTGAGTCTGCCAGATGAAGAAAACAAGGTTGGTTTTGAAAGAAATTTAGATGATAAATTGAATGAATTTGATACTGGTGAAATGTGGATTTTAAGAATGATTAATCCAGTTCACAATCATCCTCCTGAACCAACTACCTCCGGAATGAAAGAACGTAAAAGAAGACTTCGTTTCTCTCGTAGACTTGTTGAAAAACCGATTATTAACAATGCTAACTACAACCCAGAGATCCATCACATGAAACCGGAACATCATATGCATATTCCTCATCATGATACGCCCCTGGTTCAAGATCCTGCTGTTATTGCTGCCATTGAACTGGCACCTGCTGCTGCTGCTCTTCTGCACTTACAACAACACCAAGTTCATCACACTCCTGTTGACCCTAATATTGACCCTAATGTTGATCCAAGTGTTCTGGAACATGACCACTCTCACAGATGAGATTAAATGAATACTTTGCTTATGCTTATGCTTATGCTTATGCTTATGCTTTGCTTAATTTGTTTATTATTAACCCTTAGAAGTTTTAAAATTCTTGAATTTGTTTTGAATATGATTGTATTATTGGAATATGTAGATCTATAATCACTTTTGGGTTGTATATGTTGTAAGGATTTATTGACATTCGTATTTGAATTCAACTATCGTAGTGATGTAGAGCTCTCGTTGTAAATTTTGTACCATAAACAAAAAAAAAATAATTATGAAGCTAAAACAACAATGCTAACAAAGAACATTTATGCTGTAATAGATTAACGTACTTTTTTAATAGTGAGTGATTAAGTTTTAGCTCCGTCTTTTATTGAAAAAGATGCAATGCGAGAAATCATACAGAGACTTATCAGAGTGCATAAACTGAAACATTATGTTGCACATTTAGCTCGGTTTATCACAGAGCTCAAATGCGAGAAAAAGCCCGTCGGCACCATAAAAATTACTAAATACAGATATTTTTTCAAAAGATAATTTATTGGTATACAAATTTAGGTGAATTATTCTTCAATATAAGGAGATTTTTAAGAATCCAGCTCTGTCAAAAGGGCCCTTTTTACGAATATAAGGATCAAGAGAAACCGCATTGGCTGCAATCTTTGTCAGTATATCAATCTTGTCCTGCAAGTATTTCAGAGATACTGATGGGTCGTACAGTTCAATCCAGCGAGTAGTACGTTCCAAAAACTGAAGGTTAAGTTCATCACGTTCCTTAATAAGTTTTTGGTAAGTTGCATCTTTAGGCTTGGTGGATGCATCTTCAGGCCTAGGAGGTACATATTCTCCAGTATATTCATCTTCACCGCCCATAAATTTGGGGAGACAACTGATGTCAACATATTCAGAAATTTCTTTAAGATTTTTAACAAATCTAATCTTTGAAGAAACAACTGGATCTAACCAACCTTTAATGATGTTCCAAAAAGTCAGAAAGACCCATGGGGCATTGAAAATGAAAATATTGGCCAAACATTCAGGATAATGAGCTTCAAATACATCAGCAATAAATTTAATAGTGGTATAATCAGCATTCTTCAAAGAGAACCCAGTCAAATCAAAGATAAGAGATACTTGGTCTCTCAGGTCAGTAATATCTCTAAGGAATAAACGTGTCCATTCAATAAGAAGAATACACCAGCGTCTCATTTCATCTTGTGGAGCATCTCCACCAAAATGGAGAGCGGCTCTGAACATGAAAATGGTGTTTCCCTTCTTGTCAGTACCACGAATCCAAGCTTTTTTGGCTTCCAAGTTTTTGATAAGACCAGGATTTTTGCCTTCGAGATACAGAGGAGCGTCACCTTCCAAAAGCATACTGTAGGAATCGTATTCAGTTGCTCTCCAATTCAAATCAGTAGTGAACATTTGGAGAGCTCTTTCCAAGTCAAAGTTCCTGGCACGAACAAAACGAAGCATCATATTATCCAAAAGATCATTACGTTGTACTTTCCATAACTGAGAGTGAATATCTTTAGGAGAAAAAGACTTGAAAATAGGTAAAACCGAGGTTCTTGCCTTAGTCTCTAATTTTTTACCATCTGAACCATCTGATACAACGGCTGGCTTTGCATCATTAATATCAGCTACAGATAAACTAGTAGCCAATGTATCAACTGACAGTTCACTTGAAGAGTTATCGTCATCATTGTCATAACAGCGACTGAATTCTTGAGGAACACTATAATGAGTGTAGTAAGTATACTTGTGCTGATCACTGACTTGAATTGGGACGTATTTTTCGGATTTTTTAGATTGAACTTTAAGAACTCTCTTAGATTTCTTAGCATCTTTGGATGTTTGCTGAGTTTCACGAGTCTCAACTGCTTTGCTTCCTCCGAAAAAACCTTTCTTGGTGTTGGAAGCATTGACAGCATTTTGACCATTCCAATGCAGAGTTTTAGTGGCACTGGTGGAGGATGCAACAAAGGCTTCCTTGAAAGCCAAGTCTTGCAGAGAAATCAGTAAATCGTATCCAAAATATTTTAATAAGTAACCCCAAAATTGTTTAAAAGCAATTTCTTGCTCCGAAGAAAGGGTTTGAATTCTAGCTGGCTTATATTGAACTTCAGTCATGGTTCCGGTCTGGTAATTGAAATATATATTTATTAGTAAAGATCAAAAGGATCTTATACTTGGAGCTTTTTTATTTTGGGTAGAATATAAAAAATAGGTGAAAGGCTGGGTTTTATAATCAATAATAAATAAAAACCCTTAAAAATTTCAGGTTAATAATCAATAGAGCTCTTACTGATCTTTATATGCGCAAGATTATATATTACTCTTGAAACTCAATTACAATAGAGAAATTGAAATGTTGGAGAACCATTTCTCGAAAAAGTCCCCTCCTATCATGTTTTTCGTGAACACTACCTAGTCAGGAAAAACAATCTCCGCATTTTTACCAAATACGATTTATATTTCATAATATGGGGAAATAAAGCAGTTTACAGAACAATAGAGCACATTAGGTTAGATGGAAGAACACAAAATTCTAGGCGATTTAGTGTGCTTTTTCTTTAGATATAGCAAAATGATCTAAAAACGTAGTTTTTCTTAAATATTGATAGGAGAAGCATATATCAATAGTTGAAGGTTGCTTTTTGGGCCTACCCAAAAAAAAAAAAGACATGAAATTAAAGAAAATTGAGCAAAACGAAAAAAAATGAGAACGTGAAATTTTTTGGTAAGACGTACACCTCTTAATGTTTAGTTTAGTTTTATTTAGATAGAATACACATATTTTTTTTTCCTTCTCTTTAAGAAAAAAAAAAAAACCGCAATTTCTAAAGGAAAAGAAAAAGAATCACTTAATAATTTGATAACAAAGCTTACTTAAAATTAGCCGTATTAATAACAGAAAAAAAAAGGAGATAGCTGCATGTGAAGTATGTAATTAGTGGAGATATTAATTAATTGACATTCAAATGCACAAGAGCAAAAGCAAAAGCAAAAGCAAGGGCAAGAGCAAACTTTTTCTTTATTTTTTTTTTTAAAAAAACTTTGTTAATTTAAAGTTGCATAACTTTTATTTATTAATGTTTATTTAATGTTTTTAATGATTTAGTAGAAGGTACTATTGGGTACTCGTTTTCAAAATTTTTTGTCTCAATTTATACCATATTATTAACTAAAACTATTTTATTATATCATTTTTGAATTCATATTATTATAATGCTATCTAATGTACCTCAAAGTAGCGGACCTTATTGAACAATAAAAGTATTATCCTATCTCCGCCTTTGGCGTGCTTGTGCAATTTTGCGACCCCCTCGAATCAATGGTGGGGTAGCAGAATTGGAATTTGGTGGTGGAGGTGTAGAAACATTAAATATTTGCAGAGGGTCAACGTTATTTTGAGCGAATTGTATCGTTGGTTTCATTTGAGGTTGGAAGCCTTGGTTGAAGTTCCCCAGAGTTGACCCAAAGTTGAATGCAGGAGTGACGTTACTCAGGGCTGGGTTGGAATTATTGAATCCAAAAGGTGCTGAACCTACCTGCGGGGGAGGAGTGAAACTTGCATTAAATCCTGTTCCTCCTGTTGATGCCCCTACCGATGTTGTTGCTCCCATCCCAGTATTTTGACCTAAAGTTATTGGTTTAGGTGTTTGTACGGAATTAAAACTAAATGGTGGAGGTTGTGCTTTAGGTGGTCCATTGGCCGTTTGACCGAATGCGGGGGACGCTGACTTCAGCCCACTAAAGCTAAAGTTGAACGGAGTGGTGTTTGAAGCACTAGTAGAATTATTGTTTGACGCAAAATTCGGAGTTTTGTCCGAATTGTTCACATTATTAAACGCGCTTACCTGAGGTGCACCAAAACTAAATCCTGAAGATGCTGAATTATTTTGCTTTAAACTATTATTACCATTACCAAATGTGAAAGCTGGTGTACTAGAAGATACCCCTCCTGTTCCATTTGAAGCAGCAGCAGTTTTGGCACCGAATTGGAACCCTCCACTTGTTTGACTTGAATTTGAACCAGGTCCATCTTGTTTCCCAAAATTTCCAAACAGAAAAGGTGTATTAGTAGTGGAATTGCTAGCGTTTGTAGAGCCGACAGTAGAATTTTTATCGCCTGCAGTGTTAGTGGAACTGGTAGTCGTTGGTGGTGGTGTGGAAGTGTTGGAATTGGAAGTACCAAAAGTAAAAGGTTTACTTTCTGTAGATTTTGCAAATGAAAATCCTGAACTTGTATTAGCTTTGTTTTCTTCAGTAGTTTTTGTATTAGAGGAATTAGTGAACGAATTCAAAGTCGCTGGCTTTGAAAAATTAAATTCTGATTTGGTTGTGCTAGGGTTTGTACTTTTTGAAAAGTCAAACGCCTTGGCAGAAGTTTCTTTTTCATTTTCATTGTTACCAAATGAAAATTTAGGAGTGGATTCCTTAGAACCAATATTGGTGGACTTATTAAAGCTGAATAAAGGAGCATCGGTCTTTGAAGCTATCGCATTGTTACCAGAAGCAGCACTAGCATTAGTAGCAGAACCAGCAGCAGCACTAGCATTAGTAGCAGAACCAGCAGCAGCACTAGCATTAGTAGCAGAACCAGCAGCAGCAGCACTAGTATCAGCACTAACACTAGAAGCAGCACTAGCGCTAGCACCAGCACTAGCACCAGCACTAGCAGAAGTAGCAGTACTAGTATCAAAGCTGAATGTAGGTTTGGCCTCTCCAGATGCTTCCTTTAAGGTTTGAGGTTTGCCAAATGAAAATGGGGTTGATCCCTTGGAACTGTCTGCACCAAAAGTTATAGGTTTTGAAGGTTGAGTTTCTGCAGCTGATTTTCCAAATAAAAATGATGATGACGCAGGTACTTGTTCCGAGTTTGAATTACCTCTTTTTCTTTTTGGAGCCAGTTCTTCTTTTTCGGAAGAAGAATCTTTGGCATTACCCACGGTGAAATTCAAACCTTGCAGAACAGATGCTTTTGGTTCAGAAGATGCACCAAAAGAAAACAATGGCGGTTTTTCATTGTTTTTAGTTTGAATTTCAGATTCAGCTTTACCAATCGATTCTTTCTTTGACAGTAATGAATTGAAAAGACTTGGTGTACTTCCGCTACTTGCATCTGAAGTTTTAGCTTGATCATCTTTAGAGGGAAGACTAAATGAAAATTTAGGAGTTTCACTAATGGTTTCAGACTTCTTTTCTGATGTCTCTTGGGGTTTTCCAAAAGAGAATTTTGTTGCCTTGTTTGCACCAAGGGAAAATAGAGGAGCAGTAGAACCAGTAGAACCAGTGGAATCTTTTTTGTTTTCATTGTTTTTAGTACCAAATGAAATCTTTGGAGGTGCCTCAGAGTTAGCAATTGAAGATTTTGATTTATTATCTTCGGATGATATTTCCAGTTTAGTTGATGAAAATAAATCGAACTTTGGTTTTTCTGATTCTGAAGACAAATTCAGATTAGCTGCTAAGTGAGTATCATCTGCCTTTTTAGTCTTTTCCAAATATTCTTTATCTAATTGAATAGTTGGCTTTTTCAAAGTTTCTTTATTCAGATCTTTTTTATCTATAACTGGAGACTCTATTTCTCCTAAGTAGCCCTTTAATTTACTTTTTTTCACTGAAATATCGTACTCAAAATGACCAGAAAATCCTGCATTATCAGCAGTTCTTTTTGTAGAGGTAGTTAGTTGCAAAGGTTTTCTTATCTTTAATTGAGCATCTAAATAGCGATCATCAATGGTTTGAGTCGAAGTTTCGACTTTGTTGCCTCCGATTTTTCGTGAAACTGTTTCTTTTGGGTTTTTCATATACTTTAACCTGCGTTGAAGAAGTTCAGAGGCTTCAATCAGTTTTTTAAGTTGAAACAAATGATATCTTTCCCTAGGGTCCAAATTAATAAATGGAGGTCTCACGAGATTCCCCTTTGAGTCTTTATATAAAGGTGCAAATTCATGTTCAATGACGATGGGGAATTGATTATCATCGCTTTCCTGATTAGAGCAAGTTTCTGCTTTGTTTGCAATTTGATCATTATAATATTCAGCATCATCAATTTGAGGAGTCACCGATTCACTTACAACATCCAATTGACCTTCTAAAGGCAGGATCATTCTTACAGATGCATTTGAGTTTGCCACTTTATTCAATTTCCCTTCTTGCCCCATACTTGAAAACAGATCATACATAATAGTTCTTCTTCTTGTTTCCAAGTCGTTTTCTGCACCTTCAGCAGTCTCCTTAGCATTTATCATCAGAAAGTATGCACTTCCCTTACGACCACTAGTACTCACTTGTCGAGGAATCGATCCCGACTCTTGTTCCTTAGTTTTCAACACCAGCATTCTTCTTCTTTTGGCATCAATGACATTTGTATGTAACGGTTCACTTTCTACAGCGCGCCTGTTAAATGAATTTTGAAACCCAGGAGTAGATCCTGTTAAAAACTTCCAACCACGAGACCAAGTCAGCGCCTCGGGTTCACTGGTACGAGGACTGACGGGCCGTTGCATAAAGTTACTGATGAAGATTTAATTTACAAAAGTGATTGAAATTTGTGTACAGGAGGGATGAGATTTTTGGTAACCAGAAGTGGAAAATAGTGGAAATATCGTTAACTTGAGGTTATAGGGAAAGAAACGACTAATTGAGCAAGCTTTTCATGCAGGATCCACTTATCTCTAGCATACAAGAGTAGCATACAAGAATAGCATACAAGAATAGCATACAAGAATAGCATACAAGAGTACATTTGAGTTAAGTATAGACAATAGCGACATATTTTTATTTGATGTATGCACAGCATGTAACTTTTAGACTAGTTAATTGCTCAAGGGAAACTTTTTAGCAACCAAAAAAAAAATTGTAAAAAAACTTGAAACAAAAAAGAAAAGCCCGATGCGGGGGTCGAACCCGCAGCCTTTTGATATCCTTAATTAAGAGTCAAACGCTCTACCGATTGAGCTAACCAGGCTTTCTTGTTTCTAAAATTAGTACTGCACATTCAAGTTCCTAAAAACAATTGATAAAAGTAATATTGAAAAAAACAAAAAAGAAAAGCCCGATGCGGGGGTCGAACCCGCAGCCTTTTGATGTCCTTAAATTAAGAGTCAAACGCTCTACCGATTGAGCTAACCAGGCTTTCTTTTTTTTAGAGTTAGTACTGCACATTTAAGAGATAAATAAACATACTTACTACTTTAAAAATATAAGCAAAAAGAAAAGCCCGATGCGGGGGTCGAACCCGCAGCCTTTTGATGTCCTTAAGTTAAGAGTCAAACGCTCTACCGATTGAGCTAACCAGGCTTTCTTGTTGTGAATTATCATAGGTAAAAATAATAGGAAAAAAAAGGTATAAGGCTACTGTTGCATAATTTTGCAAGATTATTTTTGATATCTACAGAAATATAAAATAAATCATTATCATTAATTAACATTATGTAGTATAGCCATTTTTGCCCAAGTGATCCCAATTTAAAGTTAAACCCCCGTTCCCTTCGAATATGTCGTCTTCATCATAGTACAGCAAAGCAGGATTCTTTATTCCTGTGATAGGATCATTACGCATTGTTGCATCCATATCTTTTATTGCATTTAAAATTGTCTTTTCTCCATTATTGACACCATATGATGCAACAATTGGAAGTACCCCTTGTACCCAAGCATCTACTATTCTAGCCCTTTGCTTTGTTCCCAATCTCAGAATTGGAAATTCTCCCTTCTTCATAAAGGCAACTATGTCCACAATTAAATGATGTTTACTGAAGACAGTATTTACCACTAATGGAACCAATGATGCTAAATGCCTCAGTCTTCTTGATTCACAAACAACGATGGTATAGTCTGCACATTTGAAAACAACCAGCCCATTCTTGTAAACATCTCTATGACAAGATTCAATTGTATTTTCTATATCAATGGGGAAATGATGCAAACCCATCAGTTCAAATGTGTCGCTAATTTTCCCGAGAATGAATAAAGGTTGGAACAGAGCTGTTTGACTTTCCGTATTATCATCCAGGCCTGTTTTCGTGATCAGAATATTATGTAAAAACCCAAGGTCTCCAGTACGAAGCCAAGTTCTCTTTGGATTAGGGTCTCCAACCAACTTTCCATTAAATTGGCTGTTAGTAAACTTATCAACTGGACCCTTCGGACCATTAGTGAACAGAGTCACAGTTGCTTCTGAGTCGACCCAAATCTCACCAAATTGACCTTCGCTACATACTTCACAAGTTTCTGGGTTAACAATAGCAATTTCCGTACATACTGGAACCATCCCCAGATCTTGAATATACAAGGCATGAGGAGTTTCAGATGGATTGGCAACTGAAACGTAACCTTGACGAAGTGCAATTGGATCAAGATAAAGTCCTACTGGAGCAACTGTCATATACAGCCTTGTAGCAATCATAGGGTTAAAATGATGATAATAAACAGTACTTAATGCTGCAGCTGATAATTTCGCAGGACTGAAAACTTGACCAATTTTCTTCAATAGATTAGGTTCAACTCTACCTTCAGTACTGATCATCATGTTTTTAATCGCAGAAAGATTAAAACCTTTAGGCTGGAATTTTATAGCAGCATATTTTAACATTTGTTCTGTTACAAAAACATCTTTGACTTTATATCTAGCAAGCAGTAAGAAAAATGCCAAAGGATTTTCAGCATACAGAACAGGGGAACATAAGTAAGTAACGGTTCCAAGGTAACAACCAAGAAGGACAGCTTGAACAAAGCCAATACCCAGTGAATGACGTACACATCCAATAAGAGCCAGCTTCAGCAGCATACCACAGGTTTCTTTGAAAACTTTACATATTCCCATAATAGATTTATGAGACAAATAAGATCCAACTCTGTAATGATCACTCGTGAATGAAAGCCATACTAAAGCTTTCGTACCAGGGTCTCTAAAGTTAACAGCAGCTTGATACTTCAGAATTTTCAGATTGAGCAGCGCTACTGCTCCAAACTTAGTTAATTTCAGAGTATTTTTAATCCTAAAAGCTTTTGCTCTTCTTTGATTCATACGTTTGATGGAATCAGCTACTGGGCCATTCTTAATAAACCTTTCAACTTCATCGTTCACCAAAATATCTTTAATATCAAAATCACGAATAATACCGGCAAAAGCTGGAAAATCTTCACCAATTCTATTCAGATCAAAAGGTAAAACTGGCACAGCAATTATACCACACATAAAGCATGCGAAGCATGCAATTACAAATTCTTCTCCGAGCGAATACATTAGCATCACATGCAGCCCTGGAGCGATGGCTGCCTTCTCTATAATATAGGAACAAACAGCATAAACCCTTTGTTCAAATTTTTTCCAAGAAAGCAGTTTCCCTTTAGTAGAGTCCAAATTTTGAATAGCAACCAGGTCACCCTGCAGCAGAACTCTAAATTTAAGAACATCAATAATTGTTTTGAAATCAGAAAGTGGGGCACCGGTTCTGTCATCAATAGTTTTAGTACGTTTATCGAGCGTCAGGATTTGAGGTGGGAAATTTAAAAGAGCAGCAGAACGTAATTGCAGAACGTAAGGGGACCATATTCCTCCCAATAAGTCTTCTCCGTGAGGTATCATCAGGATACTCTTACGAAGGAAAAATTTGACATATTCTCCTCGTAATGAACCATCTAAGAATTTCTTTTTACATAGCATATTTGCAATTTCCTTACCACCTGATCTATTGATCTTTGGTAGAGTATCAATGTCCACAACCAAAACACAGTATAGCCTTATAAAATGACGCTTATAAAGAACATCAAAGCATTTTTGGGCAATAGAATTCAACACAGGCTCGTTGAGAGGGATGGGACCATATGTAACTGATGCTTCACCGCCATCTTTTCCTTCTACTTGAGCCTCAACTTTCCGAATTACTTCAGCTTCAACTATGGCAACTGGGAGATATTCATTTCCCAAGAACACATCAAAAATGGTACAATCGTAAACTTGACGAACTTCATTTGCTAATGTTGCAAGCAAATGACTTGAATAGTGATATCTGTTACCATTACCAACAATTAATTCTTTACCTAGCTTTCTATAAATTTGTTGATCCATCCACAGAATTCTTTGTCTAATTCTATCTTCATAAAGACCTAAGACGTATACTTTACCTTGGAAAGTGAAGCCTAGAAGTCCTGTTCTTAAAAAATCCATTTCTAGAAAACCATTTGCATCTCTACATTTAGCATGGAAAATAGATTTCAGCTCATTTGGAAGAGCGAAAAACCCACCTGATAAGCAAGGACTATCTACCCAAATTTCACCCAATTCTCCTTTGGCTACTAGGCACAGAGATTCTGGATTAACAACAGCAACAGTTGCATCGGGTATTGGAAAACCAAAAGCATCTACTCGGAGTGTATCTTGCGAAGGTTCATCCAGAGGATTTGTATCTACAATTTTAACAATATTTCTAGAAAGAGATTCTTTGTCCAAAAGCACAGCAGAAAGATCGCTTCCTTTTGGATAATTAGGGTCTGGAATCCAATCCCTCATTGATATAACCATACCCCCATATTCTGATAGTGTAAGCATTGGAATCGGAGCATTATCTGGATGTTGGCAACCTAAAGGTTTTAAGTATCTCTGCAGGAGAACTTCCATAAATTCACCATCCATAGTCAGTGCATTAACAAGCACCCATTTGACACTGCTAAAGTCAACTTTTTGAGTTTTCAGAAAATAACGAGTAGCATTGGGCAGCATTTGATAATCATAGGTGACTCTTTTCAATCCAAGATAATCAGCCAAGAGTAAAGAAGCTCTTGATTTCAGAATAATATTGGCATATAATCCTTGTATTTCCATAACCTTTTGAGGGGCCCATACAAGAATGTTACCAGTATATACTGAAAAAATCACACCAAGAATCAAACCTATCGACACACGAGTGTCTAGAGTAGCCAAGAATACTCTTCTTGATCTTTTAAACTCTTCAGTACTTCGAACAATCGCTCCGGAACCTGGTAATGAAGACAAAGTCTCCAGTAATGTAGCCATTTGATGTTGTATTGTCTTTTGACTAACAGCAATTCCTCTTAACTCACCGACCGGCAGTCTGCTATATTCGATATAGGCAACATGAGATTTTTCAGGCGGTTTCTGTCTTGCCCAAGAGGTGATTTCCATTTTCTTTGCACTCCCCATATCATTGGTTCTCCAACGCATTAATTTGGAAGGCCATTGTATCTTATTGAGATTGGTAAGTTTTTCTAATTCCTTATGTACAGTGTCAGAAAGTAAAACGAGTTTGGTGTTTGCAAGTTTAATGACATCTAAAACTTCAGCAAGAGCAATATCATGATGTATTGGAACTGCAGTTACTTGAGACATGAAACATGCAAATAAGGAAACAGTGAATTCTGCGACTTCACCGTCTTTATATAACAAAACTACAGTATCGCCATGTTTAAAAGACATCCTATGTCTCATTTCATGAGCAATTTTCAATGATTTTAAGTATAATTTTTCCCACAGAATCCCCAGGGCCTCTTTACCCCTTTGATCGAGGGTTAGAATAGCTTGTTCCGTTTTATAAATCTGAGCTCTTTTGGTTAAAATATTGGTAAAATCGCTCAGAGGAACCTTGGCAGTTTTTCTTGGATAAAGTGGTTTTTCAAGCTCAGTTTCCATAGAGATCAGCGGCTTCTGGTGCATCTTCTGTACATTGGATAACAATTCTTCCCTTCTATTAATATAATTCCATTGATCAATTTTCTTATTGGTGAAATCCTCTTCAAGTTGTTGAAGTAAAATAGCCATGTCCGGAGGAATGTCGTTTGCTGGGATTCCGGCTGGCCCTAAGTCGGACTTTTGTATGCCATGGCCTAGGATACGAGACATCCTATGATTGAAACGAGATGTAAATGGAGCCTAAATTGAGTTCAAGAGGCAATAAAGTATAAAAATGTGGGTTTCGCAGACGTAATTTTGAAATGAGAGTTATTTGCAGTCTTAACTGATTTTGGTGGGGAAGGAGTAATACACAGACACAAGGGAATGGTTGACGACAATATATGAAATTTATAATTTAGAATAAATATATATGTGGTAATTTCGGGACTTTTCTTGCAGTTTAGTCTATGTAATTGATTTTTACTTTGGTATACATTGATTGTTTGAGTAATTTCGATTATGAATATTATGCATTCTATTACAATCTATTTAGCTTCCTCATGTCTCTATTTCATTAAGTCCTAGCCATATGTGGAAGCTTGCTTTGAATGAAAAAAAAAATAAAATAAAATAAAATAAAAAATTCACTAATTTCGCACTTCTATTATGTATAGCGCCTCCCAGATTTAGTCTTTGAAGCTAGCCGCCTATGCTAACATTATTCTCAGTAATTGGAATCGCAAACTTTTATCGCACTATTTTTCAGATCACTAAATCTTTGGGCTCATTTTTTCATCATCTCATCTACTTCAATCAACCAGATCCTTGTATATATATATTTATTTGAACATGTTGAGACACTCACTTCAATACCAACGACTACAGATACGGTCTGTAGTGATGGTTCGAAACCAAAAGAGGCAAACACCAAGAAGAAAACATAGCGATGACCCAGATAAATCACTTCTCCAAAAATTAGATCAAATGAAACATTTAACCGCTGAAGTCGGGCAAATAATACGGGCGAAGAAGGAACGTGAAGATGGGAAACTATCTCTGAATATAGACGACCCTAACTTTGATGTTTCAAAGACGGCTGAAAAGGTCTACGCAGCCATTTCCCTGTCTTCTTCTAACCCATCACTACAAGCATTGCCACAAGGGGCTGAAGGTAATCAGGATAAAAATATTGTAAGATTAGGTGCACAGAAATTTACCCAAAGTCGATCCCAGGTGGATGATGTTCCTGTTAAGATACAAGAGAAGTTGGGTCTCACGTTAAAGTTCTTGATTACTGATAAATCTCAAAACTGGCCCTTGGTGTTGCATCAGCTTCAACAGGATAATGGGTTTGAAGGTATTTCATCGAAGGATATTAGCAAATTTTTGAGATTGATCCCAAGTACTCAATTGATTAACTTTATTCCTCAAGTGGAGGAAATGCTCTTAAAAGCAGGTACAAAGTCAACTCTGGGGATGGTAGAAATTTACCTTAGAGCTTTAGTGCAAGGTACAGATCGACCAAATTTATCAGAAATAGATAAATGGGTGGATTATCTCAAAGGAATGAATAAAAAGGGTGTTGTCCCAAGAGCAGCGTTTGAACTTGCAATTGCTGGAGCAGGGAAGGCTGGTGATTTGACCAAAGTCAATAATCTACTTACGCAGATGAAAGAACAAGGACTTGAACCTCTGAAGGACACGTATACCAATGTGTTGACTACTTGTGTTTATAAGGCCAAAGATCATAAGCAAGCGGTACAAGTTTTCGATGCCATGAAGTTTATATCAATGAAAACAAAGCCCACCAGCAAAAACTATCAAGATATAATAGTTCTGTACATTAACGATGATAATATAGAAAAGGCATTAGATTTATGGCAAGAAGTTATGACTGAAAAGTTAAAGCCGACTCAAAAAATGTTAACTGCATTGGCTCGTGGGTGTGCCATTCGAGATGAGCTTAAAAGTAAAGCTTGGGACTTTATTTTCCAAATACATGAGAATGGTTGGGAACCAACATTAGAAACATATGAATGGATGATGTACCTTGCAGCTAATGATGGAGACGTTGGGTTAACTAGAGCATTATACGGACAGTTGCAAGACCACACTCCTAAAGCATTTTCATTTTTACTTTTAAGTTACGCTAATTATAAACCGAACGATATGTGTTCAATCGAGTTTAATGATAAGGGGAAAAAATTTAGACGTAATTTGTTGACCGCTTTCGATGGAGGTGCTAGAGCTAAAATTCCATTCTTACCCATCTTGTATAATTTTACAAGAGATCAAATTTTAGCTGAGAGTAATGCTATCTGGTCTTATACTTTACTAGTTAATAGGGATTTGATCAATGAACATAACACTGATATCTTTTTGCGAGTTGCAAGAGAGCACGGAGATTTACCAGAATTTACTTCAAGATTTGAAAAATTCACCAAATTAGATTGGGAAGGTATCCCCAAGACTAGAACGATAAACGAGGCAAAATCAAGTGAAAATGAAATTGAAGTTGACGCTAAAACTGTAAATCAAAATGAAACTGAACTTGAAACTGAACTTGAAACTGAACTTGAAACTGAAAAGAAAGTACCGCAAGAAAATCAGTTTATAATTGAAGAGCCACTGGAAATCGAGGAAAAACAAGAGAAATCTTTCTTGGAAAATATCCAAGCTACCCAAGTTGCCCGTAACACTCAAATCTATAAAACTTGTCTTCAAGCGGCAAGTAAGTTTCAAAACTACGAATTTGCTCAAAATATTTGGAGTGAAAGAGGATTATTTAGGAAATCCAAACGATTTACTTCATTGCCTCGATCTGTTAAGGATAAAGAAGATTTTGAATTTGCTCAATCTATGGTTCTTACTTTGACTGAAATGGGGATGCTTACTGATGCACTTGCCATTGTAGTAAGTACCGAATATCAATTTAAATGGACTTGGAAACAACTAAGTACTTTATACCATGCAGCTGTGGAAGTAGGTGATACTAAGGTTATGCAAACTTGTAAAGGCATCAGCAGTAGATCTTTAATAAAGAATGAAGGAAGGATTAATAAAAAGGATTATAAACTATATAGGATGCAAAGAGGATTTTAAATAGATTGTACATAGGAAAGCAAACAAGAATATACTTGGCATTTAAAATTAAATTCATTGATTATTTTACAAGGAAAACTATTTACATGGGTTATTTAACGATAACAATAACCCCCTTTTTAACCATTAAACTTTTATAATCTTTGCCTATCCATTTTTGGGCATTTGGTAATGAACTGATTAACTTGAAAATTTCTTCTTTAGGGGTAATGCTTAAGTTCTTTTCTGACTTAAATGTAAGTCTTTTTTTACCATTAATCATAACACTAAAAGTTTCAGAGGTTTCTTTCACTTGCTGAAATTCGGGCCATTTTTTTTCAAAAATGGATTCCCATTTTTCAGTTTTGTATAGTTTTTGAAGCATCTCATAACATTCTTCCGCCATACATGGAGTGATTGGAGCTGACAAAATAAGAAGGGTAATGTAAGCATCGAGACGGAACTCTTTACTGGCTTTAGAATTGAGAATGGCGTTTGTTAGTTTCATAAAGTCGGATATAGTAGTGTTAAAAGTATACGACTCGTTAATAGCACTAGTAACCAGCTTTACTATTTCCATTTTCGTCTTGTAAAGATCAAAATCATCTTGACTGACTCGAATCTTCTTATGTTCTTGCTTTGGGAATCCTTCGAGTTTAATATCTGAGATTTCAAAAAGATCAGCCTTTTCATGGACCGGGTTATTTTCAAATGTTGATACCAATGATTTCATCTTTAATAACCATCTAGCAACTCCAGATACTTGATCTTCATTCCAAGTAAGAACAGAATTGAGAGGAGCTTGGAAAACTATAGCAGCTCTAATTGCATCAGCACCATATTTTTCTATGACCTCGCCTGGATCTACACCATTATACTTTGACTTGGACATTTTTTCGTATGAAATTTTTGGATCAATAGCATCAGCTATTTCCTCTGGTTTTAAAGGTCTCCCTGTTTCCTTGTCACGATAAGTGAGCCCATAAACCATTCCTTGAGTCACTAAAGTTTTAAACGGCTCTCCTTTCAAAGATTCACCATCCCAAGCATTGATAGAATTGAGGAATTTTGAAATGAATCTTGAGTACAATAAATGAAGAATGGCATGTTCATTCCCACCTAAATATATATCTACCGGCATCAATTTTGATGCTTTTTCATAAGAGAACATCTCCTTATCATTTTTAGGGTCTGTGTACCTAAAGAAATACCAAGACAGGTCCATAAATGTATCCATTGTATCGGTATCACGTTTAGCTTTAGATCCACAAGAGGGGCAAGTTGTGTTCACAAATTCAGGGTGGTTTGCAAGTGGATTACCCTTTTTAAAAGCTTCAGTAACATTTGGTATACGAGGAAGAACAACAGGAAGTTGTTCATCTGGTACAGGGACTTCTCCACAACTATCACAGTGAATTATTGGAATAGGAGCACCCCAATATCTCTGTCTGGAAATAAGCCAATCTCTTAAACGATACTTCACGGTAGATGAGCCAGCCTTGTTTGCAATAAGATCATTGACAATAGCCTTGGCACCATCCTTGATTTTCAAACCCTCATATTTACCCAATGGCACAGATCCATCATTAGAAAGATATCCCGTCTTTTTGGTATAAGGTAAACTAATTTTCCCTCCTTTCTTGTCAGAAACAGTGGCATTGATGACGCTACTTGAAGAATGACTTTTCCAGAACTTGTAATCACGTTCATCGTGAGCTGGGCACCCCATAACTGCGCCATGACCATATTCTCCAAGTACGTAAGGAGCTGTAAACACAGGGATATTGAAATTTTCACTTGATTCACCATTTACATCGATAGGAATGGATGCTTGAATGGGCAAACGATAGCCTTCAGCTGATAAAGGATCATCTTTCAATTTCATCTCTTCGATGAAAGCTCTTAAATTATCATCTTTAACTGCAAGCTCCTTAACTAAAGGGTGGTCAAGTGCCAATGCAATAAATTGTACGGAGAAAAGTGTTTCTGGCCTAGTAGTGAACACAGTTATATCATTTTCAATGTTTTGCTCACCCGGTTTTGTTATGAGAACCTTCAAGTTTATATCAGCACCATAACTCTCACCAATCCAGTTTTTTTGCATAGTTTTAACGTAATCAGGCCAATTTTCTAAGAATTTCAACTCTTGATTAAGTTCTTTAGCAAATTTTGTTGTTCGTATGAACCATTGTTCAAGGTTCTTCTTCTCCACAACGGCGCCGGATCTCCATGATCTACCTTTAGCATCAACTTGTTCATTTGCTAATACAGTTTTATCCACGGGGTCCCAATTAATTTCGGCGTTTTCTCTGTAGGCCATGCCGTTTTGATAAAGTAAAAGAAAAATCTTCTGGGTCCATTTGTAGTATTCTGGATCACAAGTTGACACTTCACGGTCCCAATCAAAATCTGCAAGCATTTTAGACATCTGCTCCTTCATTTTCTCGATGTTTGACTTAGTCCAGATAGCAGGGTCAATCCCTCGTTCCACGGCTGCATTTTCTGCTGGAAGACCAAAAGAATCCCAGCCCATTGGATTCATAACTTGGTATCCTTGTAATTTTTTAACCCTGGAAATGATATCTGCAATGGTATAGACTCTCAAGTGGCCCATATGTAATTTACCCGATGGATAAGGGAACATAACAAGACTGTAAAAAATGTCTTTTGAATCCACCTTAGAAAAATCGACAGCTGCCTTGTCTTTCTTGACGGTTTTCCATCGTTCACTCCATTTGGTATCTAACTTGGCAAGTTGGTCAAATTCCAGATTTTGCACCTTCGAAGACCAGAAACAGCGTCCCTGTATTAGCCTGAGTGCCTTAAAACCTGTTCGAAGCATGGTGCAAGCTGGAGTTGAATTTTTTATATGCAACCGCACAAATGTTAAAAAAATAATAATAATAATAATAATTTATTAAGATTTAAAGCATGTTTTATTATGCGGGCGGGTAGGCCAGTTTTCAGTCCATATGTTTTCTACTTAGCTTTAAAAGGTTGGATAAGCTGTGGAACGTAATATATATATATATATATCCATATATAAACTAGTTTGTATGTAAGATAGCTGTATAAAATGGGGGCTGGGGTACAATATGTTAAATCAGGATATCAATATTAATAATATTAAGTATTGTTTATTCAATGTTTATTTGTCGATTTTGGCGTTCCCCTTGTAGATTTTTCATTGACATAAATAATAAATCAGCTACTCCTGTAAACTGATATTTATCTAATGACCGGAGCACTTCCACTTTGAGTTGATCATAAGTAATTTCTAGCCAGCCTTGACTCATTGAATCTACTGATTCAGCTGTTACGGGACCTATATGCCTTAATGATACCTCTTTGGTATCTTCCAACTGTCGAAGACTCTTTGTAGTTACTGGGGCCCATGCTGGATTATGAAATATATCACCCATATTTTCAAAAGTTGAAATCTCTGAATAGTCAAATAAAGGAAGTTTCCTTAAATTGTCAACAAATTTACTACTCAAAAACATCCCCGATGATGGAGAATCGTAATTTATTCCTTTTGATCTCCAGAGAAAGTTAATAAAATCCATAGTATATGCGTTTAGCATCTCTAATTTTCCCAAATTTTCATGTTTAGCATAAGCAATATATCCACAAATCTCGGAAATAACCACTGGGTTAGGACTGAGAAGTAGGCAGTACGCAATTGGTGGTGGTGGGATGCAATTCGGACCTTTATTATGCAATTTCCGTAATTGTTTGAGAAGAATTATGAGGGAGATGTTATCTTTTAGTCGATCTAATGAGTCCCGATGAGTTTGTGTGAATAAAAACGTAATCCAATTATAAATAGGCGGTAGATCTTCATATTTCCAGTATTGTAATGAAATGACAAATTGGTACAAAAATTCGCTAACAAAGTGTGGATATGTTAATAATAAATTAGTACTTTTCTCCAAAAATTCTCCAATCTTACTTTTATCAAGATATTTCAAAAGCTTTAATCGATAGGGTAAAACTGTAATTTCACTCATTGCCAAAGGCTTGGTTTTAAATAGGATAAAATCCTGTACCAGTTCTAAAAAAACACCATATTGCTGAATACGAATCAATTTGTTTATAAAGTCGGCTATTGATGCTGGTGTTAAATCTAGAATATGCAATTTAATACTTTTATCAATTACTCCAATATAGCCACTAGCAAATAAGCCATAATTTATTGTGAATTGGTTAGTAATAAAAGTGGGGAAATCCAAGAAGTGATGTTCTTCTAATTGGTCTATAACATCTTTATAATTGTATATTGGTGGAGTAAGGATTTCATAGAGAATTGGGGTTTTCTTTAATCTTGAGGGGATTTGGCTATTAAATCGGGAGTAAAATCGTAGATTATCGTCCAATTTAGATTTATTAAGTGATATATCCTTAATCAACCCTGGTTCTGGATATTCTAAGGTCACATTTATTGATCCTAAAGCTAATTTGACATTTGAAAAATCATTCAAATCAATCCATGGATCTTTCAATTTAAACATTACAAGTAAAAGCTTCAAATAGTCATCAGTGGGGAATCTTAAGAATAGATCTACCACTAATTGAACTTGCCATTTTCTAACATCAGATCTCAGTAAGATGATCAAATGAACAATACTTTGTCTCAGAAACTCATAGGGTAAAAGATTATACAATAAAGGAGTTACTAACTTAAGTGGTGTGTCTGTTTCAAAAGCATGTATCCAACAAACCAACCAGTTCAAAAGATGGCCCTGAAGGTTCCAAGGTACTTTCAACGACAGCGATGATTTCTCAAGTGAAGAGGAGGGCATGGGCTTTCCAATACATCCTAGTATTCTATATAAGAGCCTCAAAGGTAAAACGTCCTTTGGTATAAGTAAATGCTTGACTATAGTAGTTTTATGAATGGATGAAAGTCGACTCAAAAAAATGATGTCGAAAAGCATCATTATATTTTCCAAGCTGAGGGCCTCTGGAGCTGATGTGAGCTGAGTCAAAAGTTCAGCTATTTCAAGCGATTCATGATTATCCACTGCCTCTTTGAGTTGCCGTATTCTGATATTTGTATCAGTTTTGATCATAATTTAAGCAAACTTGAAAATATGCTAGATGCAGCACCTGCAGAGAGCTTTTGAATGGGACCACCCCACATAGTAAACAGGGTGCGGTAAAAAATAGTCTAGTCAGTGCTTATTAATTCTTTTGCACGCAGCGTTTGTTATGCTTATTATTTGCATCCAACATGATTGAAAATGGATAGTCGCGTTAATGGAAATGGAAGTGTGTACTAAATTGTAAATAACTCTTTTCGATTATAGTTGAATTAAACGTGGAACCAAGAGATGTAGAGGTGCGATTTTGTGGGGGACCACCACAGATTTAGTTGAGTATGGGATAGTGCGTAAATCAGTCAGTTGCCAAAGATTGTCCCTGCATAAACCAGCTGGCCTGAGCTTAGGTTGTGCAGCGAACTACTACGCTGGTGCACTATTAGTGGTACATGTCTCCCTGGTGGATATGTCTGGTTCCACTTACTAAAATCTCCAGTTACCCACCAATAATGTTAACCCATTTTAAGATCAAAAACACTTCCAGGAACGGATTTCTTGCCGCTATGCCCTTTCCATCCTCCTCCTCCTCCTCCTCCTTCCCTTCCCCCCACGCACACACCACTGGAGCGTGGGGGGCTTCTGCAGTCTCTCATAATCGACCCCATACTATAAAAACAGTATCAGCAACCTCTCCGGATTGCAAAAAAAGCAGAACCATCCAAACAAATTCAAGAATTCAACATGGACTATTTTTCACTCAAGGGCAAAGTTGCACTTATCACCGGTGCCACCAATGGGATTGGCTTTGGAATGGCCAAAGGATTGGTTGACGCAAACATAGATCAGGTGATTCTCACCTATAGATCAGAAGAAAGTTTGAAAGCTACCGTGGAAGAATTACAACAAATCAATCCATCAGTTAAGATAGATGCTGTTCAAGCCGATTTAGCTGCAGGGAGTGAAGATGAAGTGGTGCAAAAAATTGCACTGGAAGCGATCAAATTGTCGCAAACTGGGAATATCGACATCCTTATCAACAATGCAGGCATTAACAACCGATTTGCTTTTGAAGAGTTCCCCGCCGATAAGTTTGATGAAGTATTGAGGGTCAATTTGCAAATTCCAGTTAAATTGACCAAACTTATTGGAAGCCATATGCTTGAACGTAATATTCAAGGGAGAATTGTGTTCACTGCATCACTTATGTCGTTCCAAGGAGGTATGAATGCCACTGCTTATGCCATTACCAAAGGAGGTATTAATCAATTTGTTAAAGCTTTATCCAATGAATGGTCTTCTAAAGGTATTAGGGTTAATGCACTTGCACCAGGCTACATTGAAACCAAACTTACTGGAGGGATGCCAGAATGGCATAAAAAAACCATTTTACCAAGAATCCCAATTGGTAGATGGGGGACTCCTGATGATTTTAGGGGCCCAATTGTATTTTTAACTAGTGATGCTAGTAAATATATCACTGGAGAAACTATTATGGTTGACGGTGGTTGGATGGGTCGTTAATATTCTTCATTATTTCCCCAATTTTTCAACATTTTCACTATTAGTCACTAGAATATTGTATATTACTTTGCTTTTAATATATAAATATATGTATATATGCATACCTTCAGTAATGGCAAATTCTATATTCTATATTCTATATTCCACCTGCTTCTCTGAACCAACGTACACCTCTATCAAAACTAATCACACATAATCCTTCGTTAGTATCACCACCAATGCCGCCTCTAACACCTTTTTTGATAAACAGAACTCCACTAACAACACTGCTATCAAGCTCTTCACCTTTAAAATCATCCAAATCACTCAGGCTAATATTAATTGTAGCCACTCTTTCTCTGGTTTCCAAATTCCAAACTCTAACGTACTTATCAAACCCACAGGAAGCCAAAAGTTTACCCTCGCTATCAAAACTCAACGCCATGATCCAGCCATCGTGAGCAAATCCACCGATATTGGTCTTTGAAAAATGCTGTGGAGTGGTCAACAGACCAACGTTTTCACCGTATTTGGCATCGTATAAAGTTATAGAGCCTGCAGACTGATTATCTCTAGCCACAGCTAATAGCAGACCCCCTGGCAGAAATTTTATTGCTCTTGGTATAGAAGACGCAGCAGATGAAGATCCACTTTGGCCGTTTTGCACATCTGTAGATTTAAATGTATAGATAGGTTTCGACAGCTCTAAATCATACATTAATACATCACCATTAGTATACCCAATGGCAATTCTTTTCTCTTCGGTGTTGGAAATAGCTAACGAATTGGGGAACAGTGATTGGACTGGTTGAATTTTACCAAAGTCCAGAATAGAAACTTCAACCGATTTTTTATCTTCTGAAGAGTTGACTGCAAAATTATAGATCAATGTTTCTCCCAGAGCCTGAGTTACTACGAAGTAGTCTCTTTTCAGTTGAGGATCTTGAAAGAAACCTGGTGCCCAACTAGTTTGTTTAATGTTCGATGCATCAACAGTGGCAAGAGTTTTGACATCGTCGTTGATGTACTGGAAAAGATATACTTTACCACTAAAACTCACCACTGCAACGACCACTACTTTTATCTTGGAATCCGGGATGATGGCTTCAAAAACCGCCACATGGTGAAGCCCGATTTTGTCTACTAGCTGCTTGAAGACGTTGGATTTTGGATCGGTGGTTTCATCCAATTTGTTGTCCCAAAAGTTGGCATAACCATCACTTGAAACTGTAATTGTATACTTCGATGTTATTGCAACGTCTAGAATGTCCAGTTCATGGGCATCAGACGCTGATGCTGTGTTTATGTACTGTTTGCTCATGATTTGTAAAGCAAGAAAAACCAACTACACATTTGTGCGAATATAGTTTTTTTAGAGAAAAAAATACACCCCACTGGAATTGCATACACATCTGGAAAACGGGAAGGCGATGGTGAATTATTAAGGACGCAACTGGTTCATATGTAAAGAGTTTGGGGCAGATTATTGAAATTTTCGAGTATTGCTTGCCATTTGGGCTTTTAATTGGCTCCTGTAACTTGAATATTATGTAGAAATGATTTATTGAGGTGTTTTTCTCCCATGTTGCAATAAAGAAGACTAAAATTGTTTAACCGTACATGATTTCTTTAATTGGATACTCAATTAGTACCACATATAGCCTGATAAAGCCATTAAATTCGAGTGATCTTCCCACTATGGTGTTCATATAAGGGCAAGGACAAAATACAAGACTACGAGCTAGGTGAAAAGAGGCAATTTGGTATATAAACTTAAACAAAAAGTCCCCAGTACTTACAGAAATGTCTACATATAACGCATCAATTCATCAGTATTGATAAAACTGCTTCCGCGTTTGCACCAACACATCCAAACACCAAGTAATTTGAGCAAACAAAGAAAGAACTAACCAGAAAAAATGCGGCTCAAATTTATAGAGCAGGTTCCGTTTCGAAAACCAGGCTGATTGCACAAGAAGAGAGAAGAGACAGAGAAACATAAGCAAATGCAACATAAATAGTGCTCTGCTAATCCAAGAGTATATTGAAGATCTTGCATTTGAAACTATCCAGCTACAGATTCACATCCCACTTGTATAATTGGAATGTAATGTGTTCTATATTGTGTATTAATTAATGGTTTCATAAAGTTTCTGTCATTGAGAAGGCATTGCTTCATTTAGTGCTTTTAGTTTTTATAAATTTAAAAATATGTTTGTTTTTTCATTTTAGTTTTCCTTCTATCGATTTGGAACATTTTCAAATATGGGTATTAAATTAATGGTAAACCTGGAGGGAAAAAAATTTGTTTTAAACGGCTTATTATTAAGGTTTTTTTTTAAAACTTTATTAAATTTTGAATATGCTGTGGATTTGGGGATTCGAGTATTTGGGGTTGCGAGTATTTTGAAAAAGTGACATCAAGTGATTAATTTTTTGGAATATCCTCTAATTTGACTTTCCCCTGTTCAATCCAGTAAGGATCCATCAATTTTTCTCTTTTTTCGTACATCACTTTATAGGAAGTTTTGATAGTCCCATCACTTACCCCTGTTTTCTCAGCAATTTTGGAAGGTTGTAAGTCAATTCCGAAAACGCATGCAGCCATGTATATAACCGTGGCTGCAATGGTGATGGGAGATCTACCATCTAAAACCCCATTTTCTTTACATTTTATAGCAATATATTCTGCAGCATTGGTAAGTTGGGTTGACAACCCCAAATGAGAACAGTATCTTCTAATCAAATCTTCAGCGGAAGTTTGAGTGGTCTTGATATTATCTTCAATAGTCGAGTAAGCATTTGGATTGGCAGCATTCTTTTCTTGAAGGATTGTGTGCATGATTTTGAATACTTTACCAATTTCCTTACGGGGGACATTAGTTAAGGCAAAGATTTCTTTAAAAGAACGAGCTACAGAAGCCTTTCTGCAACCAATGAAAATAGCAGCTGCCATGATAGATTCATGTGACTTACCCCTAAGTCTTCTTTCATCATAAACAAGCTTGTAAACTTCTTTAGCAGAATCTTGAACAATTTTAGGGAGTTGGTAACCATCACACATACGGGAAATTTTCTGATAAGCTGCCAGTAATGCATTATCTTTCCTATCTACTACTGATTTCAGCTGTGCTCGATTTAATTCACGCCCTGCTCTAACGTGTTCAGGTGCATAAGAAATTACCGTAGATAAATCTTCGCTATCCAAAAGGGGGTTCCCTGCATCACCCACACGACTTGGATCATCACCATTTTGATCATCATTAGAGAAAGTTCTCCATTCAGATCTGGTGTCAACTACTCTATCTGATAAAACAAGCCCACAACTTCCACAAACTATGTCTCCTTCACTAAACCGTTCAATCAAATCTGGAGGGAATATTTTACACTCCGGACATGTGAGTGTCACGTTTAAGTTTGGGCCTCTAAAAGATTCTTCTGCCTTAATACTCATGCTTTCGAATTGCAGTTAATTTGACGCAAAATGGGTTGGGTAATTGGTAATTTGAAATTGTTGATCCCAAGGTAAGGTTTTAGATGGTATAACGTTGGAAAACTGAGAGTTACAAAAGTTCCCGCTGGATTGAGTTAATTATTCTAACTGGAGAATTATGAAACACCTATTTGAGTGCTCAAAATATCCTTTTGAATAGAATTAAGACTAAGGAAAGAAGGGGAAAAAAAAATTGTCAATCGAAAAAGCTGATTAATGACTGTTCTGGTATAAAAATTAGTTATAATTGTCTGCAGGTGCGACGATGAATTTTTTTTTAAGTTCTAGTTAATTCTTTGGGTTGGTCGATAGTTATTTAGGGAACAAGCTAAAAATGAGCAACAATCCACAGTTTGGACCTCGTGTGGCCAGACTGGCACTTTTTGCCAACCAGAAGTTCCACAAGACACTGGCTAAGAGTCATGATTACCTTGTTTGTCGTCGTAATCGTGATTTTTTCTACTTGCATGATAACATTGTGAGATGTGAAAAAATAGGAATATCAAAGCAACAATGTTACATCTTAGGAGATCAAAGTTTAGAGTTTGAAGCTTGCAAATTAATATTGAACCATCTGGGGACACTTTTGGCCGTTCAAGGTGAAGAAAACATTAGTATTTTCAGTCTCCCAGAAACTTTAAATTCCAATGACCAAGATACAATAAGAACTCATAGATATGATATTAAAATCACAAACACCATAACTAAAATGGTATTCCAACCTGGAATGGCCAACGATGCCACAATTGTCATATTGACCAAGGGAAAAGAACTGAAAATCTTGGTTTATGACCTCATGATTTCTACACTGGAACCACAACTTGAAATTCAACAAGACTCGATTGTTTCTATGGCGTTTGGATCATCAAAGTACTTAAGTGGTTGTTTAACCTTATATTTGATGAAACAATCGGGTGACATATACTGCTTATATCCTTTCTTACACCCTGCAGCGAAAATAAAAGCATCAAGGCTGCATATTCGAAAATTCTACGACGAGGCTAAACTGTTACAAACTCATGGATTAGATGTTTTGGCCGATTTTGAATGTCCTAGCTTGATAAATTCATTGAAAGACACTCTTAATAATCATGTAGGGTTTGCCTTGAGCTTACTCAATCAAATTACCCGTCCTATAGAACCAAGAATGGAAGGTAATCAGTACATTTTAGAGCCTTTAGATGTTTCACAAATTGATTACAAGATTCAAGGACCCATCGCAAGTGTTTACTTACCAGCTTTTGATCCAAATACGAGTTCAGTGGCAGATTTGGCATTTATATGTAACAATGAAGAATGCAATGTTCTCGCCGTATTACACGGGCCTCAAATATCCTTTTCTGCACAATTCTCTCCTCTTCTTACGTCATGGAAACCGGTGAATGAAAAAAAAATAGTAGTTAAGACCCCAAGAGTTAAAGCGTACAAAGCCGCTAATCTTGGATTTGGTTATGTTGACGATAACGGCGATGAAGAGTTATTGGAAGAAGTCGATGCAGATGAAGCTCAACAAACTAAGAATGAGGTTGTTCCTATTTCTTATGAGAAAGAATTGGCTCAATGGAATGATCACTTCCAGCATCTAAGCGTTCTTGAAACTAATGAATTGGGGATTTCATTGAATTATCTAAAGTTGAATGAAGATGGTAACTCTTTCATAGCATACCTGGGTACCAGCATTGTTTATGTTCAATGTAAAGCATTAACACAATACGTCGAAACTCTTAGGTCATTGGGAACGCCATTTGCCGAATTTATGCATATACCTACGCCTGGGACCAACAACAGTATTCAATTGGTTATTGAAGATATAGTTACTGACGAAGGGACTTTCATAGTGTATATGGATGCAGGAGCAATTAATGTCAAATGTTTAACGTTTGATCAAAAGAAACAAGTATCAAAACCACTGGAACTGTCGTTAGAAAAAAGTGATACTTACATTTCTCCATTACAAAGTAGGCCATTTGCAGAACTTTCTGTTCTGCTTTCTAAAGTTGCTAACAAAAATATAACTCAAGGTACTAAATATTCTCAACTTCCAAAAATGAAAGCGACTAAATCATTAGATACTCATGATGTTGAGGTAATTTCTGTATTGAATGAAATTTCAGTTAACACTATTCGCAATGTTTCTGAATTTACTGACTATGCTCTTAAGTTCAAGGCAAGATTATCAGAGCAATTAAGTGAACTTAATTATCAAGTTAAAACATTGAACGAATTAGAAAACCCAGAACCTATCACATCAGAACTAGAAGATAAAGTTAAAAAACTTGTTGACAGGCAACTGAAGATTGATTCTAGAATCGAGAAATTACAAAATAAAACCATTACAGCTTTAGAAGCACAATACACCCATAAAGACCTCCCATTATCCAAAGAGGAAAGACAATGGTTTTTAGAGTTGAATAATATGGTTTCACAGGTGAATATTAACGACAAGGAAGGTGATAACATCGCGTCTGCCATTAAGAACCTAGAGGCTGACGCTAAGATCATAATAGATAACGCTCCTTTACAACAAGATTTCAATCAAAAGAAGTTTTTCAAATTAATAGACTTATTAAAGAAAAAAGGAACATTGATTGAACATACTAAAAAAAATCTAGATGGACAAATGGAAGCATTGGACCGTAAAATCGAAATTTCAATGTCTTAAACGTATTTTTGTATGCTCCAAACATCCACATACAATATTTTTTTGCAAATTGAAACTTAATCATTAGCCACTCATATCAAATATTACAAATATACATTCAGCAAAAATACACTATATAAATACTCAAAATTGTGTCGTATGATATAGCCGGGTTTCCAATTCTCCACAAACATGTAGTTAGTCACAAAGGAAAGCTGCATATATATATTCTTTAGGAATTAGTACTAGTATTGCAGAATATTCATTTTTATTGTTGACTTGTTTGTAAAGAAAAAAGTAAACTTTAATTTAAGTTCATCATGCTTTCCAATACTTTCCAATCATCACTATAGGTAGGAATATACAAACTAAATTAGTTAAGAAGTATTGAATGCAGCAAAATTCGTCTTCTAACACTCCCAACTAAGACACACATTGACCTATAATCGTTTTTTTTTTTTAAGATATATGCGCATTCGGTAATTATGGCTAGGCATTTGAATGTAAAGTTAACTGAAAGACTAATAGATACAGCTCTACAAGATTTTCCGTGACAACAAAAATTAAAAATCACAGATGATGAATTAGACAATTGCATGGAAAAATCATCTGACATGGATATAGAAGAACACTTGGTTCCAAAGTTGCAAGTCAGTTTGCAATAGTCAATACCAAATACCGTCATCTGATTCAGGTATTGTTTCAGTAGAACGTGACTTATAAAACGATTTTTGGTGTTTCCAACTGTTTTTTTCAGTAGAAACACTTAGTGTCAACCATTATTAATACTTTTACACAAGCTGCAAATATTTTAAAATGGCAACAATAATCCTGCCACAATGTTCTGCATAATCCCCACCTCGAGAACGTACCTTATATGTAGCTGTTTCAGATAGTAATAATTAAAATTAATTAGTAAATTTGATTCGAACTATTGAATTTGGGGAAAATTACTATGATTATAATTCCATTTTTTGTTCAAAACTCATCGAATATTTATTTGTAAAACATTAAGATACGATAGTTTTAGATATGCAACTCATTAATAAGAAAACGATGCAAGGAAAAATAAATACCAATGTACAATACAGTAATCTTTACCAATTTAGCACCAAAAAAATGCGCAAACCCGGAATCGAACCGGGGGCCCAACGATGGCAACGTTGGATTTTACCACTAAACCATTTGCGCTTAATTATTGTTAATGGATTGGGCCAACTTACAGCACAAATCTCTTGATTATATTCGTTAAATATAAAAAAATTTGCAAACCTTTAAGCAGCAAAAAGAAATTGCGCAAACCCGGAATCGAACCGGGGGCCCAACGATGGCAACGTTGGATTTTACCACTAAACCATTTGCGCCTTTATTGTCATCTAATGATAGCTAAATTAAGAAGAGAAACAAGATAAGTTCATTTAGTTTTTCTAGTCTTTCATATTCTAGTGAATAATTTTTATTAATATTAGTGTTAATTTACTTATATAGTGAAGAGATGCAAAACAAAGACCTAAAATATTGCACTATGTGAGTATAAGAGTAATAAAATTTAAGTACAGATAGTTTATCAAATAAAAAAAAAACTGCGCAAACCCGGAATCGAACCGGGGGCCCAACGATGGCAACGTTGGATTTTACCACTAAACCATTTGCGCCTTATTGATGTAATTTGATTGAAGTCAAAATGGGGCTCAAGATTGCCATATATTGTTATAATACTAGTTTGTATTATTTCTGTACCATTTAAATTTCAAGAGGCTTCACTAAAGTATCGGTTTTAATAAAGACGGTGATTTCAGAAAATTTCAGATAATTTTTTATATAGTTATGAATATTCACATTATATATTCTTTACTAGCGAGGTAGGGTGTGAACATATAGAGAGAAGGGCACTTTATTTAACTCAAATATATGTTTACATATAAGAGTTATAGTATTTGATAATGATTACAGTATATGAAATCTATTCTTCCACATACGTATACCATGTATGGATAAGATTATAAAACGGTCAACGACTAAAAATTGAGAAACTTAAAAAAAACAAAAAAAGATTGACACATCCAAAGGAATATTCATGTGTACATTATATTAAAAACTTAATTACAGCATATACTAGACAATAATTTTTATAGTTGGGAATGGAGTAAAGGTTAAAGATCCGCCATACCCCACCTCCTCACAAACTATAAAGATAGTTACAAATAAAAATACAAAAATAATGCGCAAACCCGGAATCGAACCGGGGGCCCAACGATGGCAACGTTGGATTTTACCACTAAACCATTTGCGCTTCTATATTGGAGAATATAGTGCATTGAAAGGAAGGCCTGAGCCGTACATCTAGTTACTTTTAAAATTAGGCATTGATGATTATCATTATAATTCAAGAAATACGCAATATTAATGATTGAATAAGACAAAGTCCAGAAACCATAAAAAACATGAATAACCCCAATACAATATAATTTAGTACAGATAAATAAAATTAACAAACTAAGAAACAAAATGATATGATTGAAATGATAGCCATTTATGTATATTTCACCTGAATTAACTATATCAATTACAGTTATACCCCATAAGTAAGAAAGAGATACAAAAAGTTATGAGCATTTAAACTTTTACAATGTCCCTAATAAACAGTGTCAATTGGATATTTTAAGAATACATACAGAAGAATATGAACTTGATGGACCTGCTTATATTACGGAAAGACTCTTAAGGAACCAAATGGTACTTTGTTACCCTTACAAACCGTATCTGATATGCAATATATAGATAGCCAACTTCAGATCTTTTTTCGCACCATAATATATAGGGTAAAAAAGAGTACAGTTAATTTATCAAATAAAAAAAATGAATGCGCAAACCCGGAATCGAACCGGGGGCCCAACGATGGCAACGTTGGATTTTACCACTAAACCATTTGCGCTTAATTATTGTTACTAAATTGGGTCAACTTACAGCACAGATCTCTTGATTATATTAATTAAACATAAAATAAATTGTAACCCTTTAGCAACAGAAAGGAGTTAAAAAAAATTGCGCAAACCCGGAATCGAACCGGGGGCCCAACGATGGCAACGTTGGATTTTACCACTAAACCATTTGCGCTTTGTTAAAATCTTTAATTTATGAATGTAATTCAATTATAAGCCGACAAACTTTGATACACATCAAAGCTGCTTAGCTACAGAGATATTACCTCTTATACAAAACCATTCAAGTACACCAAAAGCTAAACTAGTAAAATAATTGGTTTAGTTAAAAATCGTTAATTTATTAAACTATACTTAAAATTATTCATAATCATCATACATAGTTCCAAAAAAACCTCTGAATTTAAATTGAGATCCTGCTTCACTAATTAAAGCAACATCTTCATCACTTAATGCAAAATTTAGAACATCCAAGCTTTCCTGAACCCTTTCTTTTCTTGAAGAAGTTGTTATAGGAATAAGTCCCTTTTGAATTGTATATCTGAGTAAAATTTGAGCTGGACTTTTCAGGTATTTCTCACTCAATTTAGGCAATAGATCATTCAATGGATGATTTTCAACTACTTTATTGTCTTTACTAATTCTAAAGAGTGGAGTCAAACTTCCAAAAGCTTCCAAAATTATACCTTTTGATTCACAGTATTTAACTATGTCTTTGGTTTGATTTTGTAAGTATGGATGGAATTCAATTTGATTCACTTCTGGATACACACCGGTGGCTTTGAAACAGGCTTCAATATGCTCAATTGCAAAATTGCAAACACCAATATGTCTTACTTTACCTTCTTTTTTAGCGGTAACCATTTCTTTCCAGCAACTTTCCAAAGTTTCACCTTTCAGGTATTGGAAAAAAGGAAAATGAACTAAAAAGAGATCAATATATGGTGTATCTAATTCTTTTAATGCTGCATCTAAAGTTTCTAATGGCCCTTTATATGGCGCCATCAATGGTGCGGGTAATTCATTGAAATACAATCCAGGGAAGTGCTTTGTACTTAACCAGATATCTTCTCTACGTACTCCACTTTTCTTGATTGCTGCCCCTACCTCAGGTTGTGTAGTATAATTATCAGCTGTATCAATATGACGGAATCCATGCGTAAGACTCATAGCAATTTGATCCACAAGTTCATCAAGTAGCTTACCTTTTTCTTCCTTGGGAAGACTTTTTTTAATCCATTGCCATTTGGTTCCGGTACCAGTTCCAATAGTAAGCTCTTTTCCAGACAAAGTGGTTACCCCAACTGTCATTTTAGTTGCAAAATTAATTCTCAGTTAATAAATATATTTAAAAACGTTGAAATCAGTGCTTGGTATTTATAATTAGTAAAATTTCGGCTTCTAATAACAGCAGCTTCTTTACGTGCGGTTCGATTGTTTTCATAATTGGCGCTTCATGAAAAGTTGCAACCATTTTTAATGTGATCACTTTTTCAAATTGAGCTGATATCCTAGTCTTTTCACCTAGAATCAAGCAGAAAAAAAAGCATAGCACTGTAAATATCTTTAAATATCATTATTGTTCAATTTTAGACATAAAATTTAGATGGAGTTTATGTTTTTAGGCTTCCTGATGTATTTTCCGATGAATACCGAAATATCTATTTGAGCCGTTCTTGAAAAAAAAAAGAGACGCAGATTTCAAAGACCGTTTTTATCCGATGTTTACCGGACTTACACCGCACAGTAATTTTTTTTTTGAAAAAATAATAAATATAAGAAAAGTAAAAAACAAACTGCGCAAACCCGGAATCGAACCGGGGGCCCAACGATGGCAACGTTGGATTTTACCACTAAACCATTTGCGCTTCAGTTATGAATTGCCTGCCATAGATAATTTGGCCCAAGTTGAATAGAAAATCAGTGGATACCGTTTATTAGCTTTTGCTTTCCGACATATTACTATGAATAGCACCATTAAAAATACATAAGCATCTAAAAACGCGAAATTCATTTTATTATAATGTTAAGACAGTTGACAAAATAACTAGTTAATCCAGAAAAAAATTACAAAAAGATTACTGCGCAAACCCGGAATCGAACCGGGGGCCCAACGATGGCAACGTTGGATTTTACCACTAAACCATTTGCGCTAATTCTTGTTATAGAAAGTTTAAAAAAACGGGACGCAGCTATTAGTACGAATAAAATCATCAAATAATTTTTAAAACTATTATTAAAAATATGAAGCAAAAGTAAAAAAAACTGCGCAAACCCGGAATCGAACCGGGGGCCCAACGATGGCAACGTTGGATTTTACCACTAAACCATTTGCGCTTAATTATTGTTGGTAAAATGAGTCATCTTACAGCACGTAATTATCTGTAATATCTACTAAAACTTTTTTGAATGATAAAGCAGCTAAAAAATTGCGCAAACCCGGAATCGAACCGGGGGCCCAACGATGGCAA
Organism: Kurtzmaniella cleridarum; assembly: GCA_030573815.1. Classification (NCBI taxonomy): domain Eukaryota; kingdom Fungi; phylum Ascomycota; class Pichiomycetes; order Serinales; family Debaryomycetaceae; genus Kurtzmaniella; species Kurtzmaniella cleridarum. The sequence goes on along the minus strand of JAJMDQ010000004.1, from coordinate 209,629 downwards.
CGTTGGATTTTACCACTAAACCATTTGCGCTCAATTATTATAGAAAATAGGGGTCATCTTCCAGCACGTTTTTATGTATAATTATCTTTAAAAGTATAGTTAAATGCAGAAACAGTTAAAAATATTGCGCAAACCCGGAATCGAACCGGGGGCCCAACGATGGCAACGTTGGATTTTACCACTAAACCATTTGCGCTTCTATAAACTACATTTTGTATGTTAAAACATAGGAAAACAATTACAAAATATTCTCAGACTAATACCCCAAAATGATTGATTTTAAAATCAAAATTTAGCAAACCACAAATGAACTTTAAGAGTTTTCTTATAAGTCACAATTTCACAAAAAAAACATGCGCAAACCCGGAATCGAACCGGGGGCCCAACGATGGCAACGTTGGATTTTACCACTAAACCATTTGCGCCTTTGTATGATTAATTTATAATTGTAAAGTAGGCACGACTCTATAAATCTTCATTAATCAATATAAAACTTACAATTTTCAAAAAAATCTATTGCGCAAACCCGGAATCGAACCGGGGGCCCAACGATGGCAACGTTGGATTTTACCACTAAACCATTTGCGCCTTAATTGTTATAATGATCAGAGCGTAAAATTCAATGCATCTTCTAAGAAAGTTAAATATTAAATAAAGACTATTAGAATCAACATCAAAAATTAATGCGCAAACCCGGAATCGAACCGGGGGCCCAACGATGGCAACGTTGGATTTTACCACTAAACCATTTGCGCAGATTATAAGCTTAGAATAAATATTGAGAATGGAGAAAAGCAGAAGGACTACACTTTTACAAAGATTATAAATATAATCAGCTATTAATGATCCACTTAACTCATATATTAAGCTTTTATATATTAATTTACTATCAACAGAAGCTCATATCATGCATTGCTTTCGATCCATTTTCCAAATGTGTCTAATCTTTGCAGTTCATTCTCGTCTTTTTTGAATCTTTTATATTTTTCGCCCTGATACTTTTTAACTTTAAGCTTTAAACCGTCATACCAGCGACCATCAAATGCTTCTATGCATTTAGAACTCAGTTGTGGCGACAAAAATTTGACAGTTACTACTCCACTCTCATCGTATAATATAATTTTGGATATATCACTACCTATACCGATACGATCACATTCATCCTGTATATCATCTTTTATATCCATTTCGAGCATAGAATCTTTTTTAACTTCTTGTATTCTAAACATATTCTCGATTACAACAGTTTTGTCCCATATTTTCTGCTTAATGAGATCAGTTTTATCTGAAGAAACTTTATCATCGTCCCAATTAACAAGACGGCTTCTTAATTGTTCTGTTTTCTTTTGTAAAAGTCGTTTTTCTTCCTCTGAAAGCGATTTTACTTGATTTTCCTCTTCCAAAGACGCCATTTTCACTTTTATGCGACTATCATTGGCATTTGAACTGAAAAGTGTATCATCCAACATCTCAATTGCAAGGTCTACACTTTCCCTATTCAAATAAGTTATAAGCGCCTCACCTTTGAATTTTCCCGTGGAATCATTTAAAAGCGTTATTTTAGGCGTTCCATCTTTATAATCCTCCATTATTAATCCATATTTGCTGAATGTATCAATGAGATCCTGCTTAGTAGTGCTTTGAGGTAAATTAGACACAAAAACTATCCCAGTGTTTTCTCTCTTTTTCAATCCTCGATTTCGCTCTTGTTTTAACTCTTCAATTTTCTGTTTCTTATATTTTCTTATATCCTTTTTATTATCTTCTTCGTCAACGTCTTCAGTCACCCTCAAAGGAGTCCATTTTTTCAATACAAAATTATACTGATATGATTCCAGAGATTCCAGATTGAAAAACCATTTTTTAACATTGGAATCAAATATCACCCCTTTTGGGAACTCATAGCCTTCAGGGGGTCCACTTGGATCTGGAGGAGGATCAGGTAATGTCATATCAAGTTTGCTCAGTTTATAGTACAAATTTGAGATGATATATTATGCATTATTGATGAAGTGGTGAGATTACGTACAGGAGCAACAAGCAAAGGAGCAACAAGCAAGGGCCACGGAATAATTGAATAAATAAATTAATACAGTTGATATTATTGGAGTTGCCACATATAGAACAATTATTTCTCTAAGAGCAATAAACTAAGCTAGTAGCTCCAAGATCAATATTAACAAAATTTCAACTTTAGTTATGTATACAAATTATATTTATAACCGGAATTTTATGCATAGTAATTGTAATCTACAGCTTACCTGCATCTGTCAAAAAATTAATCATTCTTTGCAGCAGCAGCAGCAGCCTACAAAAAAGTTGATGTTAACACCTATAAAGCATAGTTCTTAAGAAAATGTTTAGCTCTCTATACAACTGTGTATCTATTCATTACTAATGTGTTCTTTTACTATCATAGTCCAAGACCGCCTCTAAAAGCACATTAAATCCATCTTCAATTTGTTGTGGCGTAGAGTATTCTTCAGGACTATGAGAAACACCATCTTTAGATGGAATAAAGATCATTGACGTTGGAACAACAGAACTTGTAGAGCAAGAATCGTGACCTGCACCAGATACTATATCTCTACACTGACTTTCTCCAAACAATTTATAAGCCGATTTTCGAACACTGGCTATACAATCAGGGTGAAATTTAATACCAGGGGACACTTGAACTTCTTCAAAAGTTACCGAGATGTTTTTTCCAGATTCTTTTGCAATAAGTTGAAACTCCTTTTTAACTTCTTGTAAAATAGCGTGCATTTTATCATCTTCAACATGACGGATATCGATACTAAAAAAGACATCATGCGGAATAACATTATAAGAAACGGCTCCTTCTAGATTAATTTTCCCAACTGAAAAAAGACCTTGTGCCTCAGTTGCAATTTCGTTACCCTTGACAATCATTTTAGAGGCTGCAAGCAAAGCATCCGATCTTGCTCTGAAAGGTGTAGTACCCGTATGCTGTGCTTTACCTTCAACTTTTACTTTATACCAAGTGTATGCTTGTACTCCAGTAACAATACCAATTTTCTTATTTTCATCTTCTAAAACAGGCCCTTGCTCGATATGAATTTCAAAATGAGCTGCAAGTGGATTTGTCTTATAAGAAGCCTTGGTTGTACCCAAATATCCAATTTTTGCTAGTTCATGCTCAACAGTAACTGGTACTTTTTCCTCAATTGATTCCAATGCATATACTTTTTCAATTGGCATTTGCCCCGACCAAACTGAAGAAGCCATAATAGACATGGGGAATCTTGCGCCTTCTTCATTGCACCAATTAATTACCGCAATCGGGTATTTTGGTACAATATTATTATCTTTTAGAGTCCTTAATACTTCTAATCCTGACAAGACACCATAAATACCATCATATCTCCCACCTGTAGGCTGCGTATCAAGGTGAGACCCAATACCAATTGGTAAACCATCATTTTGCCCAGGATAAATTGCAAATATGTTTCCTACTTGGTCAATTTTAATTTGGCAGCCTAACTCACTTGTTTGTTCTACAAACCAATCACGAACTTGTTTATCCAAGTCAGTGAGTGCTAATCTACAGACTCCAGTTTCGGTTGCAGCTTTGCCCCAGGAGTTTTTGGCACCCCATTTGGCTGTTTCATGAATAGTGTTTAAAAGACGATTTTTATTAATTTTGTATGCTATAGTCATGGCTGGAGATCTAGCTTTGAGTAATTTCACAACTCTAATTGTTAATTCGACTTTCCAAGGTCTCTATATATTCTAATCTAGGCTGAGATGTCTTAATCAGATAGTGTGATGATTGCGGATCTTTCCAATTTCGGAAGATTGCGACCTGCAAGTTGAAGCGGCAGCTACTAAATTGAGTTGTTCCCGATTTAAAGTAATCAAATTGGAAAATTCCGCAGTGTTGCATACACCTTCCCATCTAGATAACCATACCCTAAAAAGGACATTTTGGTTATCTTTAATTCCTAAAAACTTTCTCATTCTCGATCCAAAGCTAAAACATAAGTAGCAAATGAGAATTTGGAGTGAAACTTTAGTACGCGGACGACATAGAGCTTACATTTTATGATTGATCGATTTGTTTAAATTTCATTTCCATGTATAACATAGTACGTTAATTTGCAGATAAGCAATAAAGCCCATAATTACAAGTATTTTATTAAAACTTATACCCTTTCTACTCTTATAAATCAGTAAACATATCTAAAACCACTATTTTCCAAGTCTGTCATGTCTTTAAAACCATCAATAATTGCTTTTTGAGCAATTTCTTCATTATACCCATATTCTTTATTTCTCTTATTGTTTCTCCACATTAATAAACCTCTGTAACAAATGGAGAGACAAATAATACCAGCATAAGAAATAGTCAAACCAATAATACCACTTTGGTATCTTGGAGCTTGATTGGAATAAAATATATTAGCTCCGATAATATTACCACTGGCATACATGGTAAACCACATGGCATTAGCAACAGTTTTCTTTGAATATCCAGCAACATTTGCAGTTAAACACATCCATTGGAAAATGACTGGACCTCCAATAAGATACTGAAGCCAGGTACAACCTACTAAAGACCATTTGTTCTGCAATGGAATAAACCTTATACCTATAAGTCCAGCTAAAGGTGGTAAAGAAAGTAAAATGATCATAAAGATTCTCATATTCATAACATAGACACACGTTACACCCGCAGCAAACACGCAGATCCATTCAATTGCACCAGTGGGAAGTTGCAAAAGAGTAGCATTTAAGCCACTGAAACCAAATCCTTTAATCAATGCTGATTGAAAATTGGAAGAGCCGCCATTGACAACACCACACGCAAGACCAGAAAATGCTAACATCCAAACTCCCATATCAGAGATTGCTTCAACTATTTGGGTCTTTTTGAAACTTTTGTTTTTAATTCCCATTGAATTTTGCGATACTTTTGCAATAACTATTGCTTTCTCTTTACGATTCAAAAACTTTGCTGTTGCAGGGGAATCTGGGCATACCCATAAGAAAACAACCGCCCAAACTAAATTAATCAAACCAATGACCAAAAAAATAAGTTGCCATTCTTTTAATTTGGCATTTGAAGCATGTCCCAAACCATAACCAAGTAATGCCCCGACCATCGTTGCAATACCATTACAAGAAAGGAAAGTAGCCATTCTTAAAGGTTGAGAATCCTTATGGTAAAAAAGACCACAAATCATCATACAACTTGGAGAAATTGATGCTTCCATAATTCCCAATATGAATCTTAACACGAGGATTCCACCATAGTTCGTGGCACCTATATGGGCAACAAGAAGACCAGCCCATACTATTATCATGCAACCCGTATACTTAGCCACTGGCAATTTTTGAATGATGTAATTACCGGGCAAAGCACCTGAAAGATATCCAAAATTGAAAATTGCTGCAACCCATGAATATCTTTGTCCATATAACCCTAAATCTTCTTTAAAACTATACGCAGCTGCATAATTCAACGAGAGTTTATCCAAAAATTGAAGCGTGTAAGTTACGCACAAAAGTGGTAAGATTCTACAATCCAATTTTTTTAAAACTGTTGCATATTCTGATTCAAGTTCCTCTTCAGTATAATTTTGGGCTTCTTCATAGTAATCAAGACCTATTACATTTTTATCTGGTCCATGCTCATCGAATATAGTAGTAACTACAATCGCAATGTTCTTTTCGCTATCTTTTGTTGAACTCATATCAATATCTTTATACTTTAATAATTCAATTAAAATCCATTAAAGTTTTCACCTATGTATAAATATTATACTTTTCTCATAGATGTTGATGGTTACCGTTTCGTGGGTAGATACTTTATTAATATTGATATAGTTGTGAAAATTGCAATCAAATAAATTCAAGATAAAGCGATATCAGTGCGGCAATGTCCTAAATTGGAAATTTCCATTCCACCAACTATATAAGAGGGGACGATGCGATTGATTGATGACATAATATGCATAAAAGGAACACTAGTATTTACCTAAACAGCAACAATTTAAACACTCAATTCCGCTTTTCATTAGCAGACAATTCCTCTTCATTTCATTAATATATAAATAAATATTCTGATGATTCAGTGGGTACAGAAGTAATAATGAAAACCAAACACTAAATAGAAAACTACTCATTTGACATAACTGTGATCCAAACAGCAGCCATAGGTAATTTAAATATGAAAGATGCCATGGGAAATTTGCGACTCATTGTCTTTATTTTATTTTTGATTTCTTCGTGGTGCTACAGCATGGAAGTTGGTACTTGATACTTGTGTTTCTTAAATTATAATCTAGATTATAATTATATTTTAAATACCATTGATTTGAATTTTATTTTTTTTCACATTTAGGTTGTAGAAATGTATATTACCTTAATAGTTTCATTAAGTTAGTTTGGGCCATCTCAAGAATTACAATCAATAGACTTGATGAAACTTGGCATTTTCTATGCAAACATAAGAGACGCTGAGGCCGTTGAGAAATTACATATCGCTTTCCAAATCTAATCGTAGTTTTTATCTCTAATTCATAATTTTAGAAACTTGTAAAGTAAATATATTTAATAATGACTACAGGAACGCCATGAATTTGAAAAACGCTTTGACCATGACGAGAGAGCACGTTAGAATCAATTTTCTCTACCCAGAAATAACTTAGCTGGCTCTTTATTTTCTATTCACTTCATGGTTCTATCTGGTAATTGTTTAATCTCTATATCTAAATTTCTTACCCACATAATTGATTGTATATTTTGCCAATATACATAGCCATAAGCTAAATAGATAATTGTTACATCCATCGATGGCATTGGACTTGAAGCCTTGCATTTCACATATGAGTCAGACAAGCAAAGAGTTTGACTAGCCTTTGAGTAATGGAAATGAAATTCAAATTATATGAGACAAGACACTTGAAATCCACAAGAGTTTTAACCGGTTAATATTAAAAAAATGATTAAAGTTAATTATGAAAAGTTGCAACCATATATCTATATATTTATTTAGTTCCATATGTTACTGTTGATTTGGGTTATAACTAGCTTAGTTTTTCGCCTTTAAACAATACATTCTTACTGGGTATAATTCTCTTGGTAAACCTCTTTGAACATCACTGGCAATCAACTTGAAGCCAGCTTCATCAAATAATTGTCTAAATTTGGCATCTGTTCTGGTAACTGAACTATCGGTTTCATCGAAAATATCTTCCACAGGAGCAATATTTTCCTTTACTACCATAGTACCAACCCCATTTGGAATCAAAGCTTGCCTACATTTGATCCAGAATTTAACCAATTCAGCATCTGGTAATTGCCCCACACACCATTGGCACCATACAAGCCAATAACGACCAACTTTCTCCTGAGGGATTTCCCACTCTTGCATGCCGATATCGAAAATTGTGCCCAATTTACCCTTTTGCTCCACTGGGATCAATTCCTGATGCATTTGATTCACAAAAGGCTTGACTGGTTCCAAAAGATCACATTTATCACTAATCTTCCATAAGAAGTCTCGTGTGATCCTGCCTATACCCGCACCCATATCAATAGTGAGTTTCTCATACCCTGCTGGACATACCATTCGTGCCAGAAGCTTCCTCATAAAAGTCATGGATCCGACAATATCGGCTTTTGGTACTGATGTTTGCTCACCAAAACCTCCCAATACTCCATCCACCGATGCTGGCACAGATGACCAATATTCAATAGCATCATTATAGTTGATTTGGGCGTCCGCACTTCCCTCTGCAATACTACTTCCCGCGTTCTCGTTGCATAATGTCTTTACTGGCATAATGCTCGTCCAAATGAAGTTTTTTCAAACGATCTCTTTTTTTTTCTCCCATCGCATGTTTTGTAGGTTTCCTCATCGACGGTATACATTATCTTGGTTGTACCAATTTTTTTTCCCCCTCTCTCTTTCTTTTTTTTTTTTCTCTCTCTCTCTCTCTCTTTCTTTCTCTCTGTGTAGTGTCCCTTTTTTTTTGATTACATCGTTTGGCGTTTTTTCGATCTCGTTCTTTTTGTTTACTTTAATTTGGTTGGCAAAGATCGACGCCATTTTTTCACTACAACACGCTTTAAATTTTAAACCACGCGCCGTTGTAACTATACAACGAATCTTTGAATCTTGACTATCACCCATTGCGCTTATTTTAAGTTTACATCACCCAATATTTAGCCCCTCCTCCTTGCCTTTTGGTTCTTTTTTTTGCAACCCGTTACGCATCAACACCTCCTTATAATTGTTCTTGATCATGTATTATGATCTTGACGAAATCTTAGCTGATGGAGAGAAAATTCCCTGCCGTTTCAACATGACAGTCCCAGGGCTTGGATACCTTGAAGGGAACCATGGCAAACCTATAGAGAAAGGCACTAAGATCGAGCTCCCACTATGGCTAGCAGAGGTCTTGGCTCAATGTGAGCTTTCACAGGAATCTCAAACATCATTTATTGATCTTTCCAATCCAGAGTTTGTATCTGCTAAAGTGCTTAACGCCATCAAAGCTGGTCCTTTGTCAGTGGATGTTCACACAATTCTACCCAATTTTTATCGATTATGTGAGAAATGGGCAGCCATGTTCAATGATGTGGAATTGATATCAATAGTTCAAAAAATGTTAAGTGAACGGGCTTACGAAATTAATAATTATGCTTGTAATGCAAACAAGGCTACCCATTCGTCATTCTTGTTCACTTTAGACGAGTTTGAAAAAGCTTTATATAAGGAAACTGCAAATAACAATCGACAAGTAAGAGAGTGGATGAAATCTTGATTCGCCATCACCCAACTTTATTCAAAATTGCATTACAACAAACACAAAACAAACTACTCAAGTAAATTATAATTTCATTGGACACATCTCCCTTACCGATTTACAAACAAACTTTAGACTTTATCTATGCTCTAATATATAATACACAATATAACTACTACTCTCCAAATAAATCCGCATCATTTTCTTTTTCCTCGTTTGGTAACATTTCTTCTTCATCTTCTTCGTCGTCAGAAATGGCTCTAACTTTACGTTTCTTTTGAGTTGGCTTCTCGTCATTTTCTCCTTCAGATGCAGAATTCATAGCTTCATCATCTTCAGGTTCAAGTTCAGGCTCTGGCTCTGGATCTGAAGCATCGTCACTATCCAGAATGATAGCCTTACTTCTCTTTTTACCTCTTTTCCCACCTTTTTCCTTCTTTTCATTTTTTTCTTTCTTATTGGCCTTATCTTTCTTTGCGGATTTCTTCTTTGACTTCCCTTCTTCTTCATATTCATCATCCACTTCAATATTATCCTTTTCATCGTCAACAAGAGCTCTGGCTTCTTCCACCCATTGTTGAGCTTGTTCTTGAAGCTTGACTCTTTCCTTGGCCAATTCTTCTTCAATTTGTCTTTGCTTTTCCTTACGTTCTTCTTCTTCTTTGATCAAAGCTTTTTCTTCTTCTTCACGAGCTTTCTTTGCTTCTTGTAATTTCAATTCAAGTTTAGCCATGTTCTCGTTGGTTTCTTCCAAGCATACATTTAATCTGTTGAGTAATGTGTTCCTACCCAAATTGGCTCTAGCCTGTATATCGGCTTTAGGATATGGAGGTTCTGGGGCATTTTCAGCAGTTAGTTTATCCAAAGTACTGATTGCTTCATTAAGACCCATAATTGCAAATTGAATATCTTCCACACTACGTTGATCAATACTTAACTTACTAACAAACTCAGCAATTTGAAATTGTACATATGCAATGTTAAACTCCAACAGCAGTTTAGAGCCATTGCTTGCTTGAAGAGCTTCTTCCAGGTATTCTAAGGATTTTTTCAAAAATGTCATATTTTTTTCATCAACACCACGAAGGTACCAAGCTTTACCGAGCGCCAGCAATAATTTGATATCCTTACCACCACGGAATCTCATAAGGGCAATTTCATAGTTTTCAATTGATTTGATGTATTGTTTCAAATCAAGTAAAACGTGACCCAAATTAGAATAAACACTGATATCGTTTAATGAGTCTCTAATTTTACGTAAAATATCAAGACCTTTATAAGTATCCTTTGTTTCAATGTAAACAATGGCAAGACCTTGAGCAGCATAAACATCCTTAGGGTCAACAGAAAGGACTTTAGCAAATAATTCAGTTGCACGAATATAGTATTTTTTCTGTTTTTCTTCAGTGGCACTATTATTAACTTTTATATCTCTGGCCATAATACAATAAATATTAGCAAGCAGCAACAAAGCATAACAGTCATGCAGATCATATTTAACAAGAGTATCCTTTTGATGTTGAGTATCTACGTCTGTTTTAACGCCAATTTTCTTGCCAAAAGTATTAATGAACCATCCATAAAAAGCTCTTATTTCAAGGTTCAGCGCAGATTCTTTTAATAAAGCTTCTATTTCATCTTTTAATTCAATCTTGGTTTTATCATCTCCAAGGCACTGTAAAAACAACAATCTTAACTTGGCAGAGAAATAATTTGGAGAAGTTTTCAAAATATTCTTGTAGAGTTCAAGAGCTTCAGATTCTGATGCATTTTCTTTGCTCCGGGCAAGGTTATACTGGACAGTAGTGGTCAAATTACGGAAAAGATCTTCTTCCAACATCAGAGAATTTTGTTCCAATTTATCATATGCTAATTGGAAATATTGAGACAGGGTTTCAAAATTGGATTTCATGAAATGAATTACTCCAATATTATTATACACTTCAAGTTGAGCATCTTTCTTGACCATTTTACAAGCTTCAATTGCCTTATTCAAGAAATTAAGACTTTGATTAATATCTTTAGATTCATATAATCTTGACAAGATCAAAAGCGCATTAATGAATACTGGTTCTGGTAATGATCCTTCTACGTCTCTACGGGCAGATAATCGAATGTACCTTTCCAAAGTTTGAATAGCTTGTTCATGCTTTCTTCTTCCTTTTTGCTTAGAATATAAAACTCCAAGTGAATAAATCACTTCCAAGCATTTAGGATCTGTTTTCATTATCAGTTCATAAGTAATAATAGCTTCTTCAATGCTACCTCGCAGAATTTGCAGCTGTCCTAAAACCAATTTAGCTAATAAATTACTATCATCAAGTTTAATCGCTTCATGGAAAAGTTTTTGCGCTTGCATGAAATCACCCTCTGCGAAAATGATTCTTCCTTGCCAAGTGATGGCTTGCGAATAGATCGATTTTTCAAATTTGCAAGATTTATCATTGTAGTTGGCCATAATTTGATCAATAGCCTTACGTGCGCGACTGAAATCGTTTTTAGAGTAGAAATAACTGATAAGCGTCAACAAAATAACACCATCCAGAGGCATTTCACGGTGTAAAGATGCTGCTTCACGTAAACACGCTTCATAATTGGCCACAAATTCATCATCCGATTGAGACTCATTGAAAGTCGAGTTAAATTTAGCAAGATTAAGTAATAAACGAGCTTTCAAATTGTTGTGATCAAGTTCAAGTGCACGTTCCCAAGCGGTAATGGCCATCCTAGTATCTTTCAAAAACCAGAAACATAAACCAACACCGATTCTAGGATCCGGTTGCATTACTGGATTCAAAAGAAGAACTTGCTGGTACAACTTAAGTGCTTGTTGATAATTCTTGGTCTTTTTCAATACAATTTGCGCTTTACCTAACAAGGCAAAACAATTCAGACCATCTATTTTGAGCAAACGGTCGAAAATTTCCAAAGCTCTTTCAGCCTGGTCCATATGCATGGCCAAAGTAGCCCTAGCAAGCAAATTGGGGACACTCAGAGAGTCTACCTTCAGTACTACGTTGATTTCATCACTGGCTTTTTGTAAATATTCTTGTCGTTTGGTGCCCGCCAGTTGTCCAGCTTTCATTAGCCAAATCCAAGCCAAAAACTCCTTGACTTGAATTTTTTCCTTCTCCCCTACCGCTTGCAGTACAGATGCCTTATCTGCCAACTTCTTAGCCTCATCCACTTTCCTTTTACGACAGTATGCTTGCCCTACAATAATCCAATATTTGATGGGGCATTTTTCCGTCTCCAAAAACGCTACAAGCTCTTCCAGGTCTTCTGGTAACTCCTCATCCAAATTAATACTCACAATCTGACCATTCAGTAACGGAACATCCAACAGCGCAACATCGCCTGCTGATTTGCCGAGATAATACGACAAATCGGTGATTGAAGAGTCCATGATGTGTTGTTGAAAAGGAAAATAACTTACATGCAGGCAACCAAGATAGATTTCGAGTTATGGAAGGTTTTTGGTGATGCTGGGCCACATATATACAGGAACCTTGGTTGCACAGCTGCAGATGGGTAGACTTTTTACATTATTATTGAACTGACTTGAACCTTGTAATTGGTTTAAATTGTTATTATATTATACACTATTATACATTGGGGGGATTTTTCGGTTCCCAAGACACTGTCTCAATATTTTGCAATAACATATTACCATGACACTCATTTTTAATTATGGCAACGAGCTTTTCCGACTCCACACTGGCCGACAGTCTGATTTTTTTGATCATCAACAGATTTAAAAGCTTGAACTCCTTTCCTAGTGTTATTGAAAACCTGAGTTCCAACTTACATTTCATAGCTCTTTGATAATACTGGACTACTACTACATTATCAATCACTTGTGTAGGGAATAAAAGCAGAAGTTTATAAACTTCAAAATCCAATTTTTTCAAATTGGCCCATAGAATCTGGAATTTATGGAATTTCCCTATTAAATCATCATCTGTTTCTTTGAAAAAACTATCAACAAATTTTGATCCTAACAAAAACAATTCCCCATTATGAAATTTATTATATTGTTGTTTAAATTTGAAATCAATCTTACGATGACTTTCATGCAATTTCATCATAACTTCCACTTGGTCATCGTACAAGAATTTTAAAGTATCATTTTCAATATTCAAATATTTGCAACCAGTGGCGTTTTCTAATAGTTTAAACGTCAATTGAATAGTTCTCATTTCCACCATATTATATTTTTTACTATTTTTCAAAATATTCTTATTTTCAAAAATTTGTTCGTTTAGTTTGGCAATTATCATTTCTTTGGCATGAATTGTTTCATTTAATTCATTTAATTGTTCTTGTTGTTGACTATATTCCAATTTAAATTTATCAATGTGCTGCTTGGTTTGAACAATTTCCAAATGCAAACGTTGCAATTCTCCTTGATCAATATTAGCGCTATTGCTAATAAGAATTTTGTAAATTTTTAATTTATTACTCAATTGAGTATGCTTATCTTTAACAACTTCGAAAATTTCATTGATTTTATTTAATGCTTTTACAGTTTTCTCTTTATCTTCTTTCAATGATTGGAAAATTCTTGTCATTTCGTCAACTAGATTATTATATAATTGAATTCTCCATTCATACCAAACTTTTTTCGCTTCTTGCCGAGCATAGTCTTTGAGTAATTGAAACTCTGATCTCATTCCTAATTGTGCTTCTGGTATTGTTTCATAATATTCTTTGAATAACCTCGGATTCAGCTCACTTGTAGTCTCATCTAGTTTGTTAAATACTTTAATTCCTTCTTCTATATTTTTGGTTAGTTCGTTGCATGTGAAATCGTATAATTCATAACTGGGGATTTGTAAATAGGCCAAATTATAATCTTCCAAACTATATTCTTGTTGGATAGAATTATCCAAATTGATACTGATTCGATTAACGTTTTGTGATCCAATCCCCAAATCATTATAAAACTTAATACCTATATCGTTCATGAATTGAGTAAGACTTACTGGGTTCTCCATTATGCTACTTTCATCAAATGAATCATTGGTTACATCTGCCAATGGTGCTGTTTCAGTAGATGTACTTATTTTGGGAAGTTTTGCTTCGAAATCAATGGCATCATCAAGTTTATGTTTTTTTTCATCATCAGGAACATATTCATTTGTTTTATAAGAATCAGATTGTTCAAATTTTGAGACTGTCTTTTCCATATTATCGCCAGTTGATTCAGTTTGGTCACGAAGATCTAAACTGTGAATTTTACCGTTATTTTGCGTCATGTCCAAATCGGTTGATTCTGTATTTTCAGGTATAACTTTTTCAGGTACTTCTTTGATGGTACCCATAGTTTGGGTTTCCTCCATGGTTATATCTTGAGTTGATTCGACAATGACGTTAGTTTGATTATTTGAGTTGGAATCATCTCTAAACTCGGATTTTGTTGGAGTAGTGCCGACATTAGTTTCATTTCCGTTGGATATCACCGAGTTACTATTAATCAGTCCTAGAGCTTGTGTAAGTTCCATGTCTTCGTCTTTTGGTTCATCATTGTGGTCAATTTTTTTCAAACCCCCGACTGGCTGAGTCAACTCCATTTCCATTTCATCCTCCTCCCCTTCCTCAAGTAAGTTGCTTTCCTCTTTGATAATGCCAAGGGTCGAAGGATTTAGGTTACTTAAAGACTGGTTATTTACTTTTTCACTAGTTGAAATCATGTTTTGGCTCTCATCCAAATTTGCTGGATGAGAATGTACACGGGAGTGTGTCACTGATCCATTCGAATTTCCAGAACCACTCATATTCTCAGTTAATTCCATATCCTCTTCGTCTTCTTGCAGATGCTCTTGATGTGAAATTTCCCTATTCACTTGTTTAGACAATCCTAGATCTTGAAGATCCTGATCCTCCATACAGAAAGAGCTTTCTTGTGGAATAGGGATTTCCATCTGGATAGGAGCAGAACCGTTTTCTTCATCGTCAGAACTGTCAGAGAGCACATCCAAACCCAAGCTAGTATGAGAGTCAGCTACATCCAGAGAGCTTGAAAGCTGTTCCTGTGAGCTGGGTATAAATGCAATAGTCTCACGGCGTCGTTTAATTTCTTCTGCCTCATAACTATCTGAATGGTATTGCGGAACAAAATCGATTTTGTGAAGGGTTACTTCAGGAGCAAACAGAACCCGTCTGCGAATGATCTTTGAGTCTGTTTGATAGGTATCTGGTAAAGATGTCAATAGAGGATTAATTCGAGGGAGCAGTTGAAGCCCATTCTTTAAGATTCCCTGTGGTTCAGGGATGTTTTCCTTCTCCATGGTACTGTTTACGCGTTGTTTTGAAATCAAAAGTGAGATGTGGGTTTGCGGACTACATGCAGGGCATCGATGACAAGCAGCAGCAAACCAAGTGTCTATATGCAAAATTGATTTGTTTTATTTTATTTTATTTTATTTTATTTCATCACCAAAAAAGAAATATCATTTCTGGCAGCTATAGTTGGAAACACCAATCTGAGGTTCGAATAGCACTAGTGTAGTTTAGAGGCCAAAAATTCTTGTAGCTAAAAGTTCATTCACTTTGACGCATGGGTTCTATGAATCTGAATCTGAATTTTGCTATTATGATATGTTTTGAAGTGGGAGGGACGGGGACGGGGAGTATTTTTCATGTTCAACTTACTTATTAGTTGGATTTCATGGTATTTGGCTTTAGTGCACTTTGCTTCACAACTATTGCTTTCACTTATTGTTATTGCTTTCCTTTTTTATTTTTACTAGTTCACAATATTTATTTTCATTGTATTATTTTATTTTTCGAGACTGTGACTTTACTCTACAATTTGGTTAGCCCAAAATGCTATTCAAACATACACACTTATATTTCTAAAAGTTTAAGCACTTCCATTGAATTAAATTTTACAATCTAATTAATTTCCCGCAGCAAATTCTACCAGTATCCCAATTCCAAATATTGCCCAGTTGTATTCTGGTATACTGTATTACCATAATTTGGGTCCCCACCTGCCGCTGCCCCTCGGCACCAAGATCCCCACAAGATTACACAAAACGAGAATGTATGCCCCCAACTTCCCGCGGTCCGAATCTTGGGGTTTTTTTTATAAGTGGAGAAAATCCACAACATTTGAGGCTGCCAAACGTCCAATTTTATATAAAAAGTATCAATTTTCGCCTTAGTGCGCACCGTAAGCAATTGAATACCATATATTATAGTCGCAAATAGTGTGATCTATCCTTTTACATTAAAAGCTGGATTATATAAAATCAATATTCACCATGGTTGCCGATTGTATTCTTTATCATCCAACATTACTTAAACTCATCAAGTTTCTTGATTCTACTCCCAAGAGAGAAAAATCGTTCCGGTTGGTAGCATATCTTTCAAGATTTCTTTCTTATTATTTATACAAACAAGGGTTCCCGGCCAAAACAGTACAAGTTTTCAAAGATTTGAAGGCCCATGTGACCATGATCAGAAAAGGGATGAGATTTTTGAAGCCTTTGAATCATTTAGAAACTGCTCTGAAGGCTTATGATAACAAATTGATTGATCCTGTTTTGAAACATACTACTGTGATTAGAAATCTTGGTTACGCGGGTTATTTATCACTTGATCTGGTGGTATGGTTCAAGTTGTTGGGTATCATTGATGCTAAAAAATACCCAACTGTCGGTAAAATTGCTCTGAGATTCTGGTTATTGGGGCTTGTAGCCGGTATCATTAATTCATTGAGATTATTACAAATCAATTATGCCAAATTGAATTCGAGTACCTCCGCTGATGAAAAAATTGATGTTGCTGAAATCAACCTGAAAATTTATAAAGCCAAGAGGAAACTTGTTTGGGACGCTTTAGATGCATTTATTGCTATGAACTCTTTAGATATCTTACACTTTACTGAAGGTGATGTCGGTTTAGCAGGTACCATCACATCTATCATGGGATTGAAAGATTTATGGGCCTCCACTTAGTATTTATTATAGATGTTATTTATGAATTGTACCAGCTGTAGGTGCGATAATAGCTATACCCCCCTCTCAATCCATTATCATGTGCTTGCATGCGAGACAGCCAAAATTTATGTTATCATGGAGCACTAAATTAGGCACAGTTTCTTCAATTTGTTCAGTTCCTTCATTTTATTCTTCTATTCCGTTTCTTACATTTAGGCTGCAATAGTCCTCATTATTGTTTCAGCTCTGGGATGCTTGATACCATTCATAGGTCTCCACATCTTAAAAAAAAAATTAGTCGGAAAAATCGAAATGTAATCAATGATTAAACAATACATGTATCTCACTCATTGTCCTTCCCTTCATAATACCCCATCCAAAACCATCTCATAAACTCATTTTTAAGGTCTCTTTCTATTGCAAATTTATCAGGATGATTTTCAAGCCATT
This sequence comes from Kurtzmaniella cleridarum, assembly GCA_030573815.1. NCBI lineage: Eukaryota > Fungi > Ascomycota > Pichiomycetes > Serinales > Debaryomycetaceae > Kurtzmaniella > Kurtzmaniella cleridarum. The sequence goes on along the minus strand of JAJMDQ010000004.1, from coordinate 192,456 downwards.
CTTCCAAAGCCCGGGGTAATTCAACATCGTAGCTCTCAGATTCTGGCAGTTGCTCTGCCTTGTCTTTGCTATCAAGCATCAGGTACTCACCACTGGACTGCAGAACCTCATTTTCAACCATATCTTGATCTTTTGGTATTCCATTATATGAATAATATCTCTCCCGGCCATTTTCCCAAGTCTCTATTATTTTCCGGTTCAATTGATCCACTTTTTCACTCATCTAAACCCTATCGAGGTGTCCTGCGCAATTGAGATAATGTCCATGATTACAGCATCACATCACATCAGTACTGGTCCTGTATAATCAAACATCTCATCACTATTGTGCAAAATAAAATAAAATAAAAAAAAAAAATTAATCACATTGATATTATTATTTATAATACTCGTTCCAATTTTACCTACTGCTTAATTGCACAATGCCAGAGCTTAGGATCCATATTGGGAACATCTCACCCAAGCTAGCAGAGAACCCAACCCTTTTGGAAACCCGGTTGCAAAAATTTGGCACTATAGTGTCCTCTTTGGAGCTTAAATGCAAACCTTTGGGCGATCACTATTTTGGATTTGTTACGATGGATTTCCAAGAAAATGGGTTTCAAAACCTCAAGAAAACGCTCCATGATGTTCTATTTATGGGGAAGAAGATTCTGATCACTGAATCCAAGCCCAAATATAACTGGGAAGCTGATAATAATCGCCCTGATACCAAGAAAGGAGAAAGAGCAGCTCGAGAAAGAATTGCCAAAGCAAGAGATGAACGTATTGAAGAATCACAAACTACAGGATTTGTAAACTCCATCACCAAATGTTTGACCCACTCCAGCTATATAAACGCCAACCTGGAATCCTTGGGCTACATGAAGAGCTCACACGTATCAAACTCAGCAAATACTAAGAATAAACCACCATCAGCATCTTTACAAGGCAGAAAATCATATTCCACGAGCAAAATCTCGAAAATACCACCTCAATGTAGCCTGATATCTCGAACTTCAGGGCATGGCCCCGTAATTAAAGGTAGACACAGAACTACAGCTAGACTGAAGTCCGATGTTCGTAATGCAACTCTTAGAATCTTAATTAATGGTGAACTCAAGACTTATAAGCATTATAAGTCAAAACTTTGGGGTTATGACAACTCCAAGACCGTGCATGACTTAACTTGGAAATTTGAGGATGGTGTATGGAAAAGTGGAGATGATCATATAGTTGAAAGAGTGGTAAAACCGGTGCAACCAATTTCTTGTGCCATCGGAGCAGTTGAAGCTGCAAATTATGGGTCAAACGCTGATATCAAGGTGGCCAAGGATATCAAATCCACCAATTCACTACCAGATATAGGAATCTCGCAAGAAAAGGAAAAAAATGCCCACGTTTTAGCATCTTTATTTTCAAGTTACGATTTTGATAAACCCCTCAGTTTAGAAGAAGACCAAGATGAAGATATCGAAGTAACAATTGATAAGAAGGGAAGAAAGCACGTCAAGGAGTTTGATTTTGAAATTGAAGGGCTGTTGGATGCTAAGGAAGGCGAAGACGAAGATAGTGAAAGTGAAAAACCGGTTGATTTTGAAATCGCAAAACTGGAGATTGATAAGTATACCAAGACCCACGAGTTCCAAGAGGAAGTTTATTATTCAGAGAATGATGAAGGCAACGATATGGATATTGATGTTGATACTCAATCAACGGAAACAATCAAGGCCAAGTACGAGCAAGACCACCAGGAAGAAGACCACCAAGAAGAAGACCACCAGGAAGAAGACCCTCAAGAAGAAGACCGTCAAGAAGAAGACCGTCAAGAAGCTGTGGAAGATGAGAGTGATTCTGAAGAATTTATTCCAACCTTCGGTGCAAATGCTAATGCACCGCCCGTCAATGATACAGAAACATTAAGAGAACTTTTCAAGAAACTGAAACAACTGGTTCCAGCAGGAGAAACAGAGGCAATTGGGGAAGGCAACCAAGATACCGCCGGGTTTAAACTTAATCTTAGTGATGATGATATCGATAAAGAAAAGGCGCCCAATGAAGAAGAAGAAGCAAAATTGTTACAAGAGATTCTCAAGAAACAAGAGGAAGCAATTCAACAATTTAATGAGAAAAGAAAAACTCAATTTGGATTGTTCTGGACCCATGCAAATTCTCCTTTCCTTTCCGCTCAAGCGCAACTTCGCAAGCTTCCTACCGATGTGTTGCTTCCAGGTGAAACAGAAACAATAAATGAAACAGAAACAGGAACTGAAACAAAAGTTACGGGTTCAAGAAAAGAAGCAGATCATCAACAAGAAGAATCAGCATATGAAAAATGGTTCTGGAGTCAAAGAGGTGAACTTAGCAGAGAGTGTAAGCGTAGAAGAAGAGATGTTATTAGAAGTTTCAACAAGAAATCTGCAAGTGTGGGAGGAGTGTAAAAAAAAAAACCCTTTAAGGAAAAATTGCACTTTTTATTCCTGCAATATATTATAGAAACTAAACAGATCGCATTTATATAGGCATTCTAATCTTAAAATTACTATACTTTATTGTACACTGTACTTTAATGTACATTATTAGACTTTATTTTAATAAAATTATTCTTGATTGTTTTTTTTTTTTTTTTTTTTGGAATATCCCCTAAACAAATATTTTGGCTTTTGTTCATATATTCTAGAATCGAACATGCTAACAGCTATTCAACATGCATAATATGATTGATTAAGTTTTTATAAAAAAAGGGTAAAAGGTCATGGCTTTTAGGGAAAGGCTGCGTTGCATACTTACAAATGAATAATTTCTGGGATTAATTTTGAGTTTTTTGATATTTATTTTTATTTTAAATGACTAATTTGTTGTAATTTCACACTTTTGACTATTCTTAGTGTACATTCAGTAACAAGTTATACATTTTGATACTTTGGGCTTGAAGAAATAGAAATTCACTTTTAAAAAATTTTAGTAAGATATTTAGTTGAAATTAAATTGATCATTATGATAATAAAGCGTGAATAAAATATGAATATTGTTTATTGTTTATTGTTAATTATTAATTGTTAAAGCGCAACCTTGAAGGCGCACCGTATTCGTTTAAGTGCAATTTTAGGCCCACACACTTGTTGAAATATATTTGAGAAGTGCATAAATCTGTCAAAGTGCGTGATTTTCAAAACGCAGAAACCTGTCAAAGTACTCTAAGCCTAGACAACTTGTTTCTCAACATATTAATGTGTTATTTCAGGTAAGGGATTCAAGCTGATTTATTACTAAACTAGGCTAAAAAGTATTGAAAGAGAATTCCTCAATATGTTGGCAAATAAAAATTAGAAAGTAGTTACATTCCCTTTATATGACACCTTAAATGCTATCTCTGTATCATTATGTTATTAGCGCATGTGAATATTAAAACAAAAAAAAAAAAGAAAGAAAAACAAAAGAAATGAAGAGCCAATATTTTAATAAAAAGTGATTAAAAGCAAATAATTAACAATAAAATTGAGCAAATCAAGAAAATAAATAAAATTAAATTTTCAATTAAACTTTTCCCTCTTCCGAAGCTTCCACTATGAACCGATAAGTATTAGACTATTAATCTCGTCCATCCACCACATTCCCACACCCCTCCGTGTTTAAGTTTTTGCCCTTGGCCCTTTGTGGTAATAACAAATGAATTGTAGCTAATATTTTGCCAAGCAAACTAATGAAAGCAGGTTACTGTAACCATAGACAGTGAACAACTAAATCCCTGAAAGCTTTGGAAACTTTGTAAAAGCTTAAGACAAATATGCCGGCTAATATAAGAAATAACGTGATGACTTTGTAGCAGTCCAAATTTTAATTTGGTCGCGGCTAATAAACAAGCCGACTCTCAGAAATTAGACAGTGGTGTCAATTTTAACATAAACTCTATAAGCGTAATATTAATAATAATACAGTACTCAAAAGAAAAATAAAAATACAACTACAATAAGAAGAAAAAAAAAAGAACGGGAGGGGGGAAAAAAAAAAAAATAGAAATATTATAATATATCATCAATAGATCACCATTAAAATCATATTGCGACTAGCACCAATCTACGATACATTAACTCAATTATACTATTAATAAACATTTGTATAAATAGCAGTAATTTTAAAGGTGTTTCAAGCTTTCAGCCACCTTGGTTACACTATAACTTCTTACCCGCAACATACTATATACTTTCTAACCCCGGAAATAAGTTATACGACTAAGCCGCAGATATAGTTTAAAAAACTTCGCGCATAATATAGAACGGCAACGGCGGTTGCAGCATAAATTCAAATAAGAATAGCAAAAAGTTCAAATCAATAAACTTTTATAGAAGGGAGTGGTTTTGTTTTCAAAAGAAAACCAACATGTCTAAAGACTCGAAACCAAAGAGTGATGGAAACGATGAGTTTTCAGATAAAACGGATCTGCCACATGATGATCAACCTTTAATTACATTGAAATTGACTAACATAATACTTCGGGTTTTCAAATCGATTTGGTTTGTTTGTATATTCAGCTTTTTAGCCAACTTGGCAGTTTTAATCTTACAGGCCACCGTTAGAAGAGGATATGCAACGATACAATATTTTAGTGTTGTAAGCTTGATATTATCTTTGGTGGTACTTTTCACGGATTGCTTTGAACGACTGAAAAAGGGCAAAGTTTGGATCTCTCATCCCAAACGATTTTATTTATGGTTTAGTTTCAAGTATGTGACTATTATTTGCATTATGGCCATGACTATTGGCTGTGTCCTTTTTCTAATATCGGGTACTATTAATAACCCTTTAAACTTATCTCCTGAAGATAACGAAGACGCTGCATTGAAAATAGCTGAGAAAGTATTACTTATAATATTCCCAGCTATATCAGTGATTTCAAATCTTTTATTAATTGGGTACGTTTGGCAAGTACCGAAAAAGGCCAAATCTCAACTTCTCATGTTTTTAAGTTGCTTTGCCAGTTTCATTTTGGGTACCATTGAAATTAGATTGTGTCATGATTGGGATGTTCGTGATGCCCATGAAATGAAGATAACCCCTGTGCTCTATACATATACTGCTGCATTTATTATATGTGGTTCAATAATGGGGATGTCCATTCTGTATGTCATTAATGAAAAAAATAGGCTTAGTGATATTCTTGGTAATGTCACTCTATTATTGGATTGCTTCTTTATCATTGTTGCCATATTGTGTATTATATCTGGTAGCAACTCTTTAGTATTACATGGGAGGGAAAAATACGAAATCCCATTGGGTGTACCTGCTCTTTTCTTCTGTTGCTTGATTCTATGCGTTATAAGCATTTTCTGTTCAAGATTAATCAGGAAACGAACTCCTCCATCTTTGGAAGTGGAGGAAATGGATCTTAGCTCACTTACTGAAGCTCAGAAAATGGCGTATGCCAAGCTAATTACTTTCAATCGGAAATCCAACCCTGGTGTATCAGGTGAAGCTGTCATTCTGTTAATGGAAGCCTATAGTCAAACGACTCTTGACGGTATGAAATGTCGAGTATTAAGAGTTTTCCATAAGCCAGCGGAAGAAGGGGTTCAAAAGGAACCTGCAGAACCTTCTAAAACCTGGGAAACTTTAGATCAAGGGAAAACTGTTTTCGATGAAGAAGAGACTTTATTTGAATATGATGAAATTGATAAACCTCCTAAACCGTTGTCCAAGAACCAAAAGAAGAAACTAGCTAAAAAGGCAGCAGCTAAAGATGGGTCCAGTTTCCCACTTGATTTGCAAACTGAACAAGACATTAAAGATAGAGTCAAATTTCATGCTGATTTGATGGCTACTGAGGCTTTAGTGTTATTAACGTCAATTGAAGAATATGATTTAACTGGGACTTTAACTGGTAGGTTTGGGAAATTAATTCAAAGGGCATTTGGTAAGAATTCCTATACCAAGCTCCTTTGTATTAGATTTGGATTGCTTGCTTTCCATTGGCCCTTTGTTAGATCAACATTTTATTGTTCGAATTCTAAAAAACCCGTGGCTAGAAGTGCAGCAGTTATGTATGCAATTGGGAGATGGAATAAAAAGCAAGATCGTGATAAGAAATGTACAATTTTGCTTGATCCAACTTATAAGAATGCTTCTCCAGAGAAGGCTATTCGATTTGGTGGCTGGTATAAGATCAAATTACCTGCTTCGCACATTATAGATTTAAGACCTCATAAAAACAATAATATCACCCAATATTTCAAAAGTATCAAGTATAGAAATCAGGATGGGGAGTTTAGAAGATCTAATGGGGTTACAATAGAAGAAAAAGATTTTAAACCTGAATCTTGTGATACAATCATGAATCTTTGGCATAAAATTGCTCTGGAAAGGACCGATAAAGGTAATACATCTGTTCTTATTAATCCAAATGCAGAATTCATTCGTACTATTGGCAAAATTGCTAATAAGGATTCCAATCGAAGTCTACTATTTTTGAAAGTAGATGGAGAAGTAATAGCATCTTGTGTTCTTTTCCGTATTGGGGACACAATAACTTCCGATTTACAAGGTTTACATCATGAAAAGGCAAGACCATACAAGGCATATTTTGTAATGATGCAAGAAGTAATCTCCATAGCTCTTAAAGAGGGTAAATCTTTTGTTGATTTTGGTCCTACCACTGAAAAGCCAAAGTTGGATATTGGGTGCCAGAATGTCCCATTGACTGGCGCTTTGCATACCAGCTCTCCAGTTTTATCAATGATTGTTCTGTTTGCTGCTGATAAAGTTGACGTTTAAGTTTAGTGCACCAAAAGTGTAAAGAAACACAGAGGTGGAACACAAAGATGGAACACAGAGGTGGATTACAAATATGAAGCCTATTTAAATATAGCTATGGATTAGTTATCATTATTTATTTTATTATGTATGAGATCTTTGTTAATGTAATTTAATGATATGAAATATTTCGAGTAAACTGTAGGGTAATCAAGGTGTGAAAGATGATAAAAGAAACTATAAACTGGAAACTACAAAGTGGAGAAACAAAAGAAATAGAGCAGGTGAAAAGCTTATAAGACATAAAGTTAGGGGCTGAGAGGGGGGGCTGGCCCACGTGCGTTTGATAAGCTAAAATGCGTATATTCTTGTCAAATTTTGATTAAACTGAGACATTGGACTAGAATTCGCAATAACGCAGTAAATTCAGCCTTTGCAACTCCGAGTTCCGCTGATTGTCTAAGAAATGAATATAGCAATATTATTGTACTGGTGATAAAAATGAGTATCCAAAACGATATATGTATTAATCACAGCACTACTGATCTTGGTGACGGAAGGAATAAATACTGCTACTATATATATACTATTTCAGTATATTATTCAATGTTTATGTATTTGTTTAAACTAAAGCCAAGCAAGTATTTTGAGTACAATTCGTAATATAATTCTCGTAATCCAATTTTTAACTATCAGTAACTATTTTGTACGGAGCAAACACCATTTATTTTCCGATTCAGTTTTTTTTTCCAATAAAATACATATAAGCGACATCGACCATTTTACAACTATAATTACCAGAAATGCGCCACATGTGAAAAAAAAGGTGGTTGTTACTTCATCTTATGCTGAGATTCTGTCAATAGGTAGATGTATATTCTACTAATTTCCCTTAGTTGCAAGGTAAGAATTGGTTCAGCAAAAAATATAAAAAAAAAAGAAAATAAAAAATAAAAAATCCTGCTAGAGTCCAAGTCAATCTTTAAACCAAATAATATACGTAAAATAAATCTTGTAATCGGGACAACAGTGATATTATTAATCAATATATAAAAGAGTTGAGATAAACATGATGAATATAAATATTCAAAAATGTGATGCATTAATTAATTTTACATTATATTAAGCGAGAAAAAAAAAATTCGATGCATTAAAAAAAAAAACAAGATGAAAAATTGTTTTAGCATAATTGAAGTTTTCAATGGGGTGAGATTGAACATGAACATGTGATTGATAACTTTGATTAAATAAAAGATTATATAACTAGAGATCTTAATAGCAATTATTAAATTTGTTTGATTTATATGATCTCATCAATCCAATTATTGTGGATCTGCATGTAATTGGTTAGTTAAATGTTCAAACAAAGATTTTCCCTGCATACATTACTAATAAAGTGCCCGCATTCATCAATTAAGTGCAGATGGTGCAGAATAGCTAGGCGGAACCGGCCATATGAACCAGGCTCAATATGGTTCAATGTTCTACCATGAACTTGAAAATACTCCTTGTAGATACTTCAAGTAAAAATTTAGCAAATATACCCCAAAATTGGTCCCCGCCCGCAGTTTTTTCTCAAGCCGAAATAATGAATTTATGTATCTACGCCTAATTTAGTTAGACTAATAAATTCAATAATCAAATCAAATAAATAATTAAATAATTAAATTTTTTAAAAAAATGAGCAAGAAAAAAAGGGCACAAAAAAATCCTCGCTTTAGTTCTCGATCGCTGAGTGTGGCCAAATAACGAGCTCTGTGATGACACACACCGGACCTGCACAGGCGGAAATGAAAAATTCAACTTGGTAGATTAAGACAATTTTTCAAAAGCTCAACTCATTTTTTTGTTAATTTAGTCCAAGAAATGTCTCACACCCCTATCCCAGACGAGTACGATGACACCCGTATCCTTGGGTACGATCCTTTGATTCCTCCTGCGCTTCTTCAACATGAAATCAAGGCCAGTGCCAAATCTTTGGAAACTGTCATTAGAGGACGTATTGAATCCTCCAAAATTATTGAAGGTAAAGATGACCGTGTGTTAGTTATTGTTGGTCCATGTTCTATTCATGATCCAGAAACAGCTTTGGACTATGCCAGAAAGTTAAAGAAACTCTCTTTGGAGCTCGAAGATGATTTAGTCATTGTGATGAGAGCGTACCTTGAAAAACCAAGAACCACTGTTGGATGGAAAGGTCTTATTAATGATCCTAATGTTGATAACACTTTCGATATAAATAAAGGGTTAAGAATTTCTCGTCAGCTTTATGCTGATCTTACTGGAGTCACTGAATTACCTATTGGATCAGAAATGTTGGATACCATTTCTCCACAATATTTTTCTGATTTCCTTTCCTTTGGGGCCATTGGAGCTAGAACTACTGAATCCCAATTACACAGAGAATTGGCTTCCGGTTTGTCATTCCCAATCGGGTTCAAGAATGGTACTGATGGAGGTTTAGCTGTGGCATTGGATGCCTGTCAAGCTGCTTCTAAAGGTCACCATTTCCTTGGTGTTACTAAGAACGGTATGGCTGCCATCACTACCACCAAGGGTAATGATCACGGATTTGTTATTTTGAGAGGAGGTAAAAAAGTTACCAACTTCGATAAGGAATCTGTTGCAGCTGCCAAGGAAGCCATTGCCAAGTCCACCAACCCTAACATTAAGCTTATGGTTGATTGCTCCCATGATAACTCTCGTAAGGACTACCGTAACCAACCAGCTGTATTGGACACTGTTGCTGAGCAAATTGCCGCTGGTGAAGATACTCTTATTGGGGTCATGATCGAATCCAACATCAATGAAGGTAAGCAATCCATGCCTGCCAATGGTCAAGATAAACTGGTGTTAAAATACGGTGTTTCTATCACTGATGGATGTGTTTCTTGGGAAACTACTGTGGATATGTTAACCAAATTATCCAAAGCAGTACAAAAAAGAAGAGAATTAAAGAAAAATTAGTATATAGTGCAATAGAATAAACTAGCTACACTCTAATAATTGTAGGTGGTAGAAGCCCGCTGGTGTAGATACTTGGGTGTATTGCATTGTTCACAAAATCTTAATCATATATGGCCATGAATTTGTGCCTTATATCTTGATTACTTTCTTTTCCATCTAATGCTTGGAAAAACTTTCCAAGTAACGGATTGGTGCTAGCATAAGGGATAACTTGGTTATGTGGGTTTCTCGACTGTTTCTTATCAAATAGAGGACTGTGGATGGCAAACCAGTCGGTTTCAAAATGTTTAACTGCATAATTATATTCGCTTTCGTTTAAATCTTTGAAATATGCCTCTCTATCAGCACCAGTCAATTGAGGGTTTGGAGAATTACCTATATAATTGATATTATTTTTACTGAACCCCAATGCTTTTAAGTGGTTCTCTACAAACCTCTGTTTCTTGAATTCAAACCCTACCACTGTAATTTTTTGGGGATACCCCCCTGTGTATTGGTAAAATCGACATATCAGATATATGACGTTATCCATAGAATCTCTAGCGTATTCTTCAGTGATAACCCTCAGAGTATCTAACCCAAGTTCTTGAGCTAGCCTGAAGTATGAAGATGCTTCTGAGACCTCAGTTTCTGATTTAGTCTTACCCCCGCTGATCACTAGTATGGCGTCTGCATTTGCATTCACACATTGTACGCTACGATGAATATGATCGATAAAGCAAAGGTGATCGCGGCCCTGATGTTGGAAGGGGGCAAGGATCCATTCTTCTTTGTTCTGACCCTTCGATGGGCCTCCTAGCCATACCGAATGGCACGGGAGTACGATCAAGTGAGTGGCTGCCATGTTTACAAGTGCGTGCGAATTGAAATTAAAATTGGTTACAATAAAGAAACTGTGTGAAGCCGAAACCGAGATTGTCTCAATGTGTGCGAGTGCTAATACAAGTGCTAAGTGGGAGTGAAGATTAAAAAAAAAAATTAACCAAGTGAGAGGAGTAGCTAAGTGGAAGCTGTTTGGTAGTATTAGAGTTGGTTTCATCTTAGTTTATTTACGCCAATTGTTTGATGACTTGCCATTTCCATTTTTAAAAGTTAAATAGTTTATTAATATGAGTTTCGCATGCACCTGAAACTACTATTATTGGTTGCAACATGTAGAGAGTGTCATATGAAGGTATTGCCAATAATCCAGCTGTTTAAAAAATGATAAAAAATGATGAAAAATGATAAAAAATAAACAAAAAAAAAACAAAAAAAATAAACAAAAATAAACAGAAAGCGAACAAAAAATAAACAAAAAGCGAACAAAAAAATGTATGGAAAATAGAGAAACTCTTCACAGTTAACTAATGCAATGATAAACGGAATCAATCTCATTGTAAGCTTGTGGATAATCTTAAAATTGAAATTAACTTCAATGTACCCAATTTTTTCATACTATTACTCTTTTAAAACTCTTTTCAAAAAATCATCGTTAGATACTTCTATTTATATTGATTGGATTGTCCAGAATAGCCCCAGCAAAGTTTGGTATCTTATAATACCTTGTTGCCTAGGTGGAATAAAGGAAGTTAGCATTTGTTCCTTTTCCGTTAAACTATTCGGTTTTTGCAAGTGAAAATATAAAAAGAAATAAAAATAAAAATAAAAATATACACAAAAGTATTCAACATGCGCCATCCATGCTAAATTCCGATCGTTAAATCCGCTATCTTCCAACAAAAATTACTGAATACGCAATGCGATGGTTAATGTAGTTTGGCTTGAAAGCTCCATCCATCCTATATAGTTCTCAATTATCATATTTCAAATAATCATTCATTGCACCAAAACTAAATTAATGCTATAAATGAATATATTCTCAGGAATTAAAAGCTCGAATTATGTCTTTTGTGATATGCTTCTAGACCCAAATTTGAAATATGTATAAATATATGTAGATATATATATATATATAAACTATAAACAGCAATATATGTTTCGGTATAATATTATCATTATAAGCAGCAATATAAAAGTGTCAATACTCATAACATGAAAATATCAATACGAATAGCAACATAAAAATATCAGTACTCATAACATAAAATTGTCAATATTTATAGTAACATCAAATTCCAATAACCATAAATCCACATTTTTCCCAATAGTTTATTCATAATTAAAGTGAAACTTTATACAAAAATATGAGATTAGTAATAGTTCTTCAAAAATTAAATACAAAATGAGTTTTAATTATTTTGTACTTCTTCTTTAAATTACAAATGTATTAAGCTAAATTAAACCTAAAAAAAAAAAAAGAAAGCACTTGTTGTTTGATTCTTTTGATTCATTATTTGTATTGTATTATTTAGTCAAAAACTATGCCTAAATTAAACACGACGGAGATCATTTTTACCTTACAGCAATTGATGTTTAGAATCGATATGAATAATTAATTATCTTTTTATCATTTTTTTTCTATCATTTTTCTATCATTTTCAATTATTATTTATTTTCTTTTTATCAATTTTTTCTATCAATTTTTTATCAATTTTCTATCAATTTTCTATTGTTATTTATTTTCTGTTCATCTTTTTTTTTAACTTTTTTTTTATCTTAACCTTGTTTATTTTTACCGTTTAGCTATTTGTGTTTCGATCAGTGTGTTTGTTTTCTTTTTTTTAGTCATATCAGGTTTTTTTTTTTTATTTCTGCGACGGCAAACAAAACGAAAAACTCACTAAGCGTTCTCAATAAACATGAATTATTGAACTCAATTTTACAGCTTTAGCTCTGAAACCTTCATCATAAGATAAGGGATATTATCCCTATATATCGGTAACACTTTTGATTTCTTATCTTTGGTTTTGGTAAAGTTATAGGTAAATACGTATCTCACGGAACATTATTGCAGCCCCGAACTGCCGAAAATATTTTGTTGGACTTGGCAAATATGGAACTGTTATGCATGAACTACCTCCATAAGTTATAGCCGCATTAGCCTTCAGTAAGCACGGGACTTTCCAATACAATTAATCCGTTCCATAAGTAAAACCGGAAAGAAACTTTACATCCTTTAGACCTATCCTTCCATAATTTAGCTCCTGATTTCTAAGCCTTCAACTAATATGTCTATTTTTTATGCTTATTCTAAATTTTGACTATTGTTAATTTTGCTTTACCTCCGCAGTATTTTTGTTCATTTTTTTTTTTCTATCTCTTCTTTATTTGCCTCCACTAAGCTTTTTTTTTTTTTTTTGTTAGATCTTAACACATCTGTCGCAATATTATAAATAAACTAAATTGCTCTAATTTTCTCTAATTTTTAAACACACACACTTAGTCGTAAATGAATAGACAAGACTCTATAGTAGACCTGGCTCATTCAGAAGCCAGTTCTGTTGCAGAGTTTAAACCTTCTCATGAGTACGTTGGTGTTAATGAAGATATTGGCAATGAAATTCAATCCCTTGCTCGTACCGTCTCTAGGGCATCTCAACTGGCAGCATCTTCGAAGGATCTGACCTCTGAAGACTTAGTCAAATACCTTTCTCATATGTCACAAGTTCCAGGTGTTGCTCCTTATAATGCAGATGAAATTGAAGAACAATTGAATCCAGATTCTGATAACTTTAATGCCAAGTTCTGGGTCAAAAATATGCGTAAGCTTTACGATCTGGATCCTGAATATTACAAGCCTCTGTCTTTAGGGATCGCTTATAGAAACTTGAGAGCTTACGGTACTGCTACGGATTTTGACTATCAACCAACTGTTACCAATGCTCTCTGGAAACTTGCCACAGACTATCTTACTTTCAATACCAGTAATGATGAACTGCGTTATTTTGATATTTTGAAAAGTATGGATGCTATCATGAGACCTGGTGAAGTCACTGTTGTTTTAGGTCGTCCAGGGTCTGGTTGTTCTACTTTATTGAAAACTATTGCAGCTCACACCTACGGTTTCCATATTGGTAAGGAACTGAAAATTTCATATGACGGTTTAACTCAGAAAGATATAGAGAAACATTACAGAGGTGATGTGATTTATTCTGCTGAATCTGATATTCATTTCCCCCATTTACTTGTTGGGGACACTTTGGAATTTGCAGCTAGAATGAGAACTCCTAGAAATAGAGGTAACGTTGACAGAGAAACTTATGCAAAGCATATGGCTGCTGTTTATATGGCAACTTATGGTCTCTCTCATACTCGTTATACCAAAGTTGGTAACGATTATGTTAGAGGGGTTTCAGGTGGTGAAAGAAAGCGTGTTTCCATTGCTGAAGCATCCCTTTCCGGTGCCAATATTCAATGTTGGGATAATGCCACTAGAGGTTTGGATGCTGCCACTGCTTTGGAATTTATTAGAGCCTTAAAGACTTCTGCAACTGTCTTAGAAGCTACTCCACTTATTGCTATTTATCAATGTTCTCAAGATGCATATGATCTTTTCGATAACGTTTGTTTGTTGTACGAAGGTCACCAAATTTTCTATGGTAAAGCATCTGAAGCTAAAGATTTCTTTATTAATATGGGTTTTGAGTGCCCTCAACGTCAAACTACTGCCGATTATTTGACCTCTTTAACCAATCCAGTAGAACGTGTTGTTCGTCCAGGTTACGAAGGAAAAGTACCACAAACCGCTCAAGAGTTTGAAAAATATTGGAAAGAATCTCCACAATACCAAAAGCTTATCCAAGAAATTGAAGAACAATTTAAATATAGTGAAAAGAACAATGTTAAGGAATCTTACCACGAAGCTCATAATGCCCGTCAATCCAAGAACTTATCCCGTAAACTGCCATATACTGTTTCATTTTTCATGCAATGTCGATACATCATGGGTAGAAACATTTTAAGAACCAAAGGTGATCCTTCAATCACTATATTTTCCATTTTTGGTCAAGTTGTTATGGGTCTTATTTTATCATCTGTTTTCTATAACCTCCCATTAACCACAGGGTCATTCTATTACCGTGGTGCAGCTATGTTTTTCGCCGTTTTGTTTAATGCCTTTTCTTCGTTATTAGAAATTATGGCATTGTTTGAATCACGTCCAATTGTTGAAAAGCACAAACAATATGCTTTGTATCGTCCGTCTGCAGATGCATTGGCGTCGATTACCACAGAAATACCAGTCAAGCTTGTTATGTCTCTTGGTTTCAATTTGATTTTTTACTTTATGGTTCATTTCCGTCGTGATCCTGGTCGTTTCTTCTTCTACTGGTTGGTTTGTCTCCTGTGTACTTTTGTCATGTCTCATTTGTTTAGAAGTATTGGGGCTGTATCAACATCGATTGCTGGTGCCATGACCCCTGCAACTACTCTTCTTTTAGCCATGGTTATTTTCACTGGTTTTGTCATTCCAACTCCTAATATGCTTGGTTGGTCAAGATGGATTAATTATATCAATCCTGTGGGTTATGTTTTCGAAGCTCTCATGGTAAATGAATTTCATGGCGTTGAGTACGAATGTACTTCTTTTGTTCCCTCGGGTGGTCCATATGACTCGGTTGATCCAATGCTGAAAGCATGTTCTGCTGTTGGTGCCGTTGCTGGTCAACCATATGTAGGAGGGACTGAATATTTACTTCAAGCTTTTGCCTACAAGAACACTCATAAATGGAGAAACTTCGGTATTACTGTTGGTTTTGTGATCTTTTTCCTTTTTATTTATGTTTCCCTTACTGAATTCAACAAGGGTTCAATGCAAAAAGGTGAAATCATTCTTTATTTACTGGGAACTTTGAAAAAACAAAAGAAAGAAGCCAAGAAAATTGCTGCCAAAACTGATATCGAGAGTGGTTCACACGAAAAGGTCTCTTACTCTGATGTTGCCGAAGCCAATGGGTCAAGTTCCGAAATGTCAAATGAAAAAGAAGGGGGAATCGCTGGTAAGGACATTTTCCATTGGAGAGATCTCACTTACGAAGTCAAGATTAAATCTGAAAATCGTGTTATTCTTAACCATGTTGACGGGTGGGTTAAACCAGGTCAATTGACTGCCCTTATGGGTTCTTCTGGTGCTGGTAAAACTACATTATTGAATTGTTTATCTGAAAGAGTAACTACCGGTGTTATTTCAGATGGTGTTAGAATGGTCAATGGTCACTCTTTGGATTCTTCTTTCCAACGTTCTATTGGATATGTTCAACAACAAGATTTACATCTTCAAACTTCCACCGTTAGAGAAGCTCTTCGCTTTTCCGCCTATCTTAGACAACCAGAACATGTTTCCAGACAAGAAAAGGATGATTACGTTGAATATGTTCTTGATCTTTTGGAAATGAGTTCATACGCTGATGCCTTAGTTGGTGTTGCTGGAGAAGGTCTTAATGTTGAACAAAGAAAACGTCTTACTATTGCTGTTGAATTGGTTGCTAAACCTAAACTTCTTCTTTTCCTTGATGAACCTACTTCTGGTTTAGATTCTCAAACTGCTTGGTCTATCTGTAAATTACTTCGTAAGTTAGCTGATCGTGGTCAAGCTATTTTATGTACGATTCATCAGCCTTCAGCTATTCTTTTACAAGAGTTTGACCGTTTGTTATTCCTTCAAAAAGGTGGTAAGACTGTATACTTTGGTGACTTGGGTGAAAATTGTCGTACTCTTATTGATTATTTCGAGAAAAATGGTGCTCATCAATGTCCAGAAGAAGCTAATCCTGCTGAATGGATGTTGGAAGTTGTTGGTGCAGCTCCAGGATCCCATGCTAATCAAGATTACCACGAAGTTTGGAAGAAATCGACTCAATATCAAGAAATTCAAAAGGAATTGGATAGAATGGAAACTGAATTAGTTAAATTACCTCGCGATGAATCACCAGAAGCTCATAAAAAATATGCTCTCCCAATTTGGAAGCAATATTTCATTGTTACTTGGAGAGTTTTTCAACAAAACTGGCGTACACCTGGTTATATTTATGCCAAGTTCTTCCTTGTTGTTTCTGCTTCTCTTTTCAATGGTTTTTCCTTTTTCAAAGCTAATCTTACTTTACAAGGTATGCAAAATCAAATGTTCTCGATCTTTATGTTCTTCATCCCATTCAATACTCTTGTCCAACAAACTTTACCATATTTCGTTAAGCAAAGAGATCTTTATGAAGTTCGTGAAGCTCCATCTAGAACATATTCTTGGCTTGCTTTTATTCTTGCACAAATTACTAGTGAAATTCCCTTCCAGTTTTGTGTAGGAACTTTGGCTTATTTCTGTTGGTACTACCCAGTTGGTTTGTATAGAAATGCTGAACCTACTGATACTGTCAATGAACGTGGTGCATTAATGTGGTTACTTATTTCTGGGTTTTATATCTATACTTCAACTATGGGTCAATTGTGTATGTCTTTCAATGAGCTTGCTGATAATGCCGCTAATCTTGCAACTTTGCTTTTCACTATGTGTTTGAATTTCTGTGGTGTCTTAGCTGGGCCTGATCAACTCCCAGGTTTCTGGATTTTCATGTACAGATGTAATCCTTTTACTTATTTGGTCCAAGCTATGTTGTCAACTGGTTTAGCTGATCAGGTTGTGAATTGTGCAGGTTATGAAATGCAAGAATTTACTCCTC
This sequence comes from Kurtzmaniella cleridarum, assembly GCA_030573815.1. Taxonomy (NCBI): domain Eukaryota; kingdom Fungi; phylum Ascomycota; class Pichiomycetes; order Serinales; family Debaryomycetaceae; genus Kurtzmaniella; species Kurtzmaniella cleridarum. The sequence continues at coordinate 175,210 of JAJMDQ010000004.1, read as the reverse complement.
CAAATGGACAAACATGTGGTGAATATATGAAAGATTATATTCTGATGGCTGGTGGTTACGTTGAAGACCCAAGTGCCACAGATACCTGTCATTTCTGCTCCATGAGTCTGACTAATGTTTTTTTGAAATCAGTGAATTCGTTATATTCTGAAAGATGGAGAAATTATGGTATTTTTATTTGTTTCGTTTGCATCAATATTGTCCTTACCGTTTTCTTTTTCTGGTTAGCAAGAGTGCCAAAGGGTAACAGAGAAAAGAAGAAATAAAGATTACACAACACTTATAAATGGAAGATTTTTTTTTAAAAAAAAAAAGTAAAATTTAATACCAAGCCTATATTTGCTTCCTCCGTGGTTTCTTTTCTAGTTCATCTTTATGTTGAATTGAATTAAGTTTCTAATAGTACAATAATATAATAATGATCATTTTATAAATATTTAATAGCAATATATATATATAAATTTATTATTTGTAGCATAAAATTCTATAATGCCTTAACGTTAGAAGAAGGTTGGAAGCAACCTTAATTAGACGTAATTAATACTATAATAATCTATCGTTTAGATTCTGTTGTAAAATGCTAAAGACTATGATTAACACCACAAAGTTCACTGCAAATAATCCCATTCAAAATGGCAAAAACCTCTTTCTGTAGGTATTCAAAAAAATTGAAAATTTGCCGAATGAACTTGATAGTAACGCATTTAAGCGCCAAGTCCTTCTATCGTACATCATTTATATTGACTCTCTACTGAAACACTTTTGTTTTTCACATCTTATTTATTATCTTTGAAAACACTTGTTCAGAATATCGATATCTTCAAATTGAAGCCAATATGTTTTCGTGAAGGTACTGATAACAACCTACTAATGCCTTCCAATGACAAAAAGCAGCTATGATCACGAAAATATGGAATATTTGATGAGAATGGCCCCAAATATCAAAGATTCCTACTTTAAGATTACTTGGGCTCCACCTCTCAGGGATTCTCATGGCATAAATCGTAGCGCCCAGCAAATAGAAAAACCCTTCTAATGCCAACCATTTTGCACGAGCTCTTATAATAGCTTCATTTGCTCCAAATAATGCAATTGCAACTACCAAAGGTAAAACACCAGAAAGTCCAAAAAGGGAAAACATAAGTGATCTGAAAGGGCGATATTCAGGGGTTCTAAAATGGGGCATTAAAGTTATATAAGAGCATATCAGTCCTAAAATAACGAAGATAAAGATAAACACCCATTTCCAAAAAGGTTGATCATAAAATGCAAATAATATGATTGAAATCAAGGACGTGGTAATCAAAGCCACTATTCCAATGTAATCTACCAGATTACTTTGCTTGAAGACATGATAGGAATGGATTTTAAGAGTATGGAAGATTGCAGATGCACTCAAGCAAATGGTTGCTCCAGCACCAAATTGATAAAAGTTATACACTTCCCAACCCATAGTGGTACTATATTGGGGTAAATTTGTATTCACATAGTTGAAAATGAACCCAAATACCAAGCATGCTGGTATAAGATGGGTATAGATGTTACCAGTTTCGTTATGAATGAAAAAAAGTGCTTTGACACATCCATAAACAGAATTGGTGATTCTGGCGTAGCCAGATTTTATGTAGTGATTATCCTTTTGCCAAGGTTCCAATTGATCATAGAAAAGAAGCTTGGATGAAGTGTTTACTGATAATGTTTCGCCATTGGCATTTGAAGATTGATTTGTTGAGTTTGCAGCATAGGAGTTCGTAATATTAGCTTTAAGGGGTTTTTGAGGATCATTAGTGGACAGTTGAGCTTTCATGGAGATTTTTCGAGCTTCAGGCTTGGTATTAGATCTCTTCTGCACCCCCATTTCTGTAAATAAACTGAATGTGTTGTGAGAATTCAGTGGGGCCAATAATTATAATCAAGGTTGCACATAATAAATTGTTGGACTACCGCATGGGGAAAAATCCTGAGAATTGAAACTAAAAGAAAACATTTGGAGTTCAAAAGGGAAATGGAGATACTGGAGATAAGATGTATGGACCAAAATCACCAGATTTTCATAATATAAAAGAAAGCGAAGCCTTCCAAAAACAACAGTTCATTCTATTTATCTGTACATTCTTATCACAGGACAAGAAACTATTTAGTTTCGTTGCATTGGCTATGTAGAATTTAGGAATAATCTGCAGTTGGTAAATTGTCAAGATGTTCAGCGTTTATTTTTTTTTTTCGCTTTTTAAATTAGCCTAACAATTTGCACCCAAATTTTAGCTATTTAATGGAACATTCAATATTAACTGATTTGTTGTTATTAGTTGTTTAATATTCATTGATTTGTTATTTATTAGTTATTTATTAGTTATTTATTAGTTGTTTATTATTCATTGATTTGTTATTTATTAGTTATTTATTGGTTATTTATTAGTTAATTATTAGTTATTTATTAGTTATTTATTAGTTATTTATTAGTTATTTATTAGTTATATATTAGTTATTCATTTAAAAGATGGTTCGATGGACTCACAAATGGTCAGATATTCTTTTAATTTTTTACCAATATTCATTCTTTCAGTGGTATTAGAGTTCTTTTGTAAGTTTAACTTCTTATTGAAAATCTCTCCCGTGTAAAAAATTTTCCACTGGCTATCTGGGTTGCTGATACTACCAATACTTCTTTCGAAATACCACTTATTGACTGGATTGTTTTTGCGAGATCTCCAGATTAATTCTTGCGGACTAGCCTGAAGTACAGCTTTAAAAACAACATCAGCTAATCCAGGTAATCCTTGATTTCTCTTGGCAATAGCAAATTTGTCAAGATAGGCAATTTTATGATTTTGCGCTCCAGGACCCTTTTCCCAAGTAATAATGGCGCCACCATCGTAGTCCCCAATTATGATGATCAGTGCAATCAGTTCATTTATTCTTTGTAAATATTCTTGTTGCTTTAATTCTTTACCAAACGAATCGTTGATTAAATCCACCAATTTTCGCTTATCTATTAAACCATCTTCGATTAAATTATGCAATGTGAATTTTTTATGAATATAATTATCGGCATCTATAATGGTAACTTCCATTCCTTTTTTGATTATTGATGTAGATAATTGTGGAATGTTTCTCAACGCCAGTGGGAGTGACAGAGAAATCACTGGTCGATCAGTTAAGACATTGTATACTATAGGATTTAGCTCATCATTATTGATCAGCATTATGTATGGAGTCGTGATAACCCCTGTAGCGTCATCGTTGCCGGACTTCTCAGATATAGATTGTAAAATTTTATTCATTGTTGCTAAATTTTTCAAATGTAGGTCTCTAACCTCAGGATCAATATGTCCAATAAATAATTCAGCTACAATATCTGAATATTCCTGTGAAAGGTTAATGAAGACGTGTGATGTTTGGTTACGTTCGATCAGTGGGATCCCACCTATTGGGTCTATCATAACAATTTTCTCCACTGAAAGGAGGTCTTGTGAATTTGGCACTTCAACCAACAGTTTTACAAGTGCCAAAAGAATATCATCTGCCCCTAGCACCTCTTGGAAAGTAGTATCTGCGTTATATACAATGGGTTGAATGATGGGGATAATTCCTTGATATAAAGGGATAAGAACTTCTTCTAAAGAATTGATTTGTAACTTGGTGTTCTTAATGTTGAATACAGACCGCAAAACACTGGTCTTAAGTGAGTCAAGCGGCCCACTACTAATGATTTTAGACGATTTACTGAAAAAGGCCATCACTTTATTGGCCTGTTCTATAGTGTATAGCTCTATATTTTTAAACCCTTGAGGTAATTTCCGGTCATAGTCCAAAACAATAATGGGTGAAATACCCAAATGCACCAATCTCTGGAAAGTTTCCGCAATACCGCTCCACCGGCGGGGCAGAATATGATCCAACCGTATTTTAAAGATTGCCAATCTTAGCGGGATTTTGTCGACTTTGGAATTATCGTCATAGATATTGATAAATGGATTCTGTTTATTAAGGTACCGATTAATAAATATATCTCTTTGGGTCTCTCTTGTGTTAAGATTATCGGATTCAAAATTAATATCCAGAAAGTCAAACTGGGATCGATATTTGTTTAAATAGTTGCGAGCTTCTCTTTTAGTGGTTGTTGATTTAAGGATCAGGAGAATGAGGTTCCTTTTCGCGGCTGTGATGAGTGCATGGGTCTTTATATTCAGAATTAACTGAGTGTTGAGATTCTTGAGCTTGCTCATTGAGTGAGGGGAGGGGGTTAAGAGGGATTGAGAATTGTTGTCAAATTGGTTAAAATTAGTGTGCGCCTGCTTACATGAATGGAAACAATGCGTATACTGTAATGCTAAATAATCGAGCTTTATCTTCCAGCACCTACCAACTAGGGAAATTTGAGGTAGAAGGGGAAAATCTAATATTGAGGATCAGTATTGATATATGTATATGTATATGTATTAGTATATGTGTATGTATATGTATTAGTATATGTGTATTCTATATTGTATTAGTATTAATAATCTATTCAACTAGTTAAAGTGTATTGTCGTGTCTCATCATGGAACTGTATAGTGAGTGGAATGCAGTGAGATAACAGAGGGCCGTTGTTTCGATAATGTGCGCCTCCTCCATTCTCTCCATTTGTTTATGTCTATAAATTCACTTGCATTATTGGTAGTGATTAAATCCTAAATCCCGTTAATCTTCCTCCTCTTCCTCTTCCTCTTCCTCTTCATAAACACCCTCATCTTTAGCAGCATCACCCATTTGCTTAAGTTTGCCAACAACCCCTAACACAAATGGTCTTAATTCAACAATTTCCATCAAACTTAAACCATCTAATTGAATTACATCGTTCATTTCTTTCAATCCTTTCCTTGATTTGGCTAATCGGATTTCTCTCAAGTCTTGTAAAAGCAGTTTGACTTGAGCCGTTGGATCTGCTAAATCATCGGGTGCCCGCGCAAGCAATATTTTCGAAATCTCAAGCCAATGCCAAGGCATATCGCTAAATCTATTCGGTTGGCTCACTTCTTCATCGTACTTATTTTTCAACCAAACTAATGAAAGCCAGTCTGGTGCTACAATGTTGCATTTACCCTGTGATTTAAGTATCAATGCTATCCATAAAGGGATCTTCTCCCTTCTCATGGCTCTTAAAGGTGGAATCTTGGCCTACTAGTTAGTAATTTGGTATCATAAAGCTCTGGTGGCTGTCAGTCATATAGTGCCATTGCTAAAAAAGGTTCCAGGAAAGAAGCAGCAAATGGCAATTTTAGTTACTTACGCCTATTAATTCCAACTTTGGCATCAGATAACGCGGGAGAATGGTTATTAGCTCATTTTCTGCAAGGAAAGTAGACTCTGATGGCATCAAGTTGCCCTGAAGATGAGTTGGCATGGCCATTGTGGGCAAAGTGATGGTGGAGATAAAGGTAAAAAAAAAATTATATATATATATATATAAATATACAATATATATTAAAAAAAAAAAATATATATATATATAAATTAAAAATTAAGAATTAACTATTCGAAGCTAGGAGGGAACAGAAGAGAGAAAATAGAAAATTGAAAAAAAAAATAAAAATTTGAAAAGTGAAAAATTGAAAAAAAAAAAATGGAAGAGTTCACTGACTATATGGTTGCAACCCCATAATTCGTAAAACCGTGTATTCATTACTATAAATTTGATTGAGTGAGCCATGAGAATGCGTCTCTGAACATTTGCATTCTTATATGGTCATCACCATCCCCATTACCTGCCATGTCAGCCGTGAGTGCATCAATGGTTCCAAAACATTCAATGATTTTCCCTAAAAGGCCCTGATTTTTCAATGTATTCAACTCTTTATCTTTATCTTGCTCTTGAGTATATGCATGATTTCTTTTGAAAAGCCACGGAATTATTATAGCATCTCTAAATGTCAATAAAACGATTGAATCAATACGAATCTTGATATTGGAAGACATAGATGCATATTCTCCGTAAAGGTTCTCAAATGGGTAGAAAATGGCTGATTGTTGAAATCTTATCCTTTCATTGAAAAACCCCCATAATTCGGTTATCAATTCCCAGCCTTGTTTATCTTCATTTGTTCTTCTTGTGTCTTCTAAGAGCATCAGAAGAGATTTAAAGAAAAAAGTGATTAAATCTTGATGAACTTCTCTAACTTTAAAATCATGAAGCTCTCGATCCATTAACCAATCTTTTTCTCTTTCCCGCTCCCGTTCTCTTTCTTTCATTGTAGAGTTGGAGCCTCCGCTAATTGAACGATTACTTCGGGTCTTCCGAGATGAAGATATCGATTTAGAAGGCAGAGCAGTTTCATTTTTACTCTTTGAATAATAATTTTCTTCGACAAATTTGGTTAAATCTTCTATAGCCATCCCTATATAAGTATATTGGGTTCCATTACTTAAAGTACGCTGTTTCGATGGTAAGTAGAAAGGTTTACAAATTTGGAAAAGACTGGAGAAGAAACTGGAATTTTCTTTGCTGAATTCGATCAAATATTGATAATAATAACCATCCAAATCACTGGTAATGATCCCCAACCCACTAACTGGTGTAGAAGTTCCTGGTGTATCATAAGATGTCAAACAAGACTCATCTTTCTTACCCATTTTCTGGTGAATAAATTGATCAGTTGGTGTTTGTAATCGTCGAGTTAAATCCAGAAATAACTGCCCTGAACTTCCAGAAGCTAAGGTGAATTGATTGGATATCAGACCTGTTCCTATGCTTGCATTTGAACTATCTGTGTTATTTGTACCTGCTGAGTGTGATGAGGCGGATACATTTGCCGCTGCTGCGACAGCTGCTGCTTTCGCCGCTGTCAGAACGTTTTCTTGTTCATTGAACAATGTACCCACGAAATCAGGGTCAGTGAATTTGTAAATCATGGCAAATGGCACATCTGTAATAAGCAGGTTCGAATTTTGAGATGAGAGCCCAATGGCAGTTCTATGTGGGTTTGTAGTGGTGGTTGGAGATTCTGCTGGTACAGAACCAGGAATTCTGGATGTTTCAGAACCATGATGATAATTGTGGTGAGAATCTTTGGACGAATGATGATTTCTATGGAAAAAATTGTGGAACGTAGAGCCTGGTGAAGCACTGCTGGAAATTCTGCGCAACGGTCCAGATGATGGTTGAGTCAAACTAGAATTATTTATATCGTCTTGCGAAGAGCTAAGGATTTTCTTGGGGATTTTCAATCCATGATGTCCCCCAGTTTGCACTGTTAGATCAGGTTTGGATTTTGTAGGCTTGGAAAGAATTATTTTACCTTTTGCCTTGCCCAATTTAAACAAATTGTTTTTCTTACCTTCAAGGGTCAGAATAGATTTTGTATCATCCAGGGCAGTTGTTGATTGATGTTCAGTACTTTCATTACGGTTTTTGGTGAATAGTCGCACAAGACCCACTTTGGACTGAGAATTGGCGGTATTGGTGGTAAAAGTCGAAGCTGACTCTGAGAAACTAGAGGAAGAAGTATTCCATTTCTTGAGGTTGTTAAATCCCACGTGCGATACTTGTGACGGTATCACCAGAGCTGACAGGCCATTGCCATGAGTGTATATCAGCTCCATATCAAGCCAGTTGGGGACGGACTACTGGTGCGATGCAAATTAAAAATAACTTATTTCCCACAATCCAAAAAGATAAAGGGTAGGATGAATGCGAGTAATCGAGCGACGTGGTGGGTGGAAACTTGAGAAGGAGCGGAATATGGAACAGAAATTAAAACTAAAACTAAAGCAAAGCGCGTTTATGACATTGTATATATAGAATATCTATATATATATATGTATGTATATATATATTACCTGGTTAGTGGTTACCTATGTAAATAGACATATATTGTTATGTCATTATACATCATCATCATACTTGGTGCAAGAACAATTTGAATGTTGAGAAGTCAAAAAAATTGATTAGAGAAGGCTAGGAAAATAGTGGAGAGCAGGAGCAGATTAGATAAAATAGCTAGAAGCGCAAGGGTACAAAAATAGTTCAGAATGTTCAAAAATGCAGAGAAATGCAATGGATAAAAAGGTTAAGACAAAGTTATAAAGCAATAAATGATAATGTTATGGAGGGGAAGCAGGGTGATTTACTATTCCATTAATAATAAATTTGTAAGTCAAATAAAAAAATAAATCAGTAACCTACTATATCGATTTTGTGAGTGGAAATCTATATCATTCATATACCAATGAATTTGCCAAAGCTAGTCATTCGATACTCTTTTTACATTAATTCTCCAAACTTTTATGCGTATGCATTTGCGTTCTCACCGCCTAAGTCTTGTGAGAAAGCCACTAATTCTTAGCCAAATTCCCAGTGCTAGGCGTATAATTCTCAAATTTTTCTTATTGTTCGCCTGCAGATATCGAACCGCTAATGGGTATTTATTTTGCTTCCATCTTTATTTGTTTACATTTCCCGATGTGGAAAGGTAAACATCTAAACGATGCAATAGAGGAGCCCCATCTACTTAAAACAGGTCGTGGGTGCTTTTCTTGAACCTTCAACCAATGCCCAATCCATTTGAAGACCCGGATCCGTTTGTTTCTGTGCCCTCTGCGGCTTTCACTCTGGATAGATCGCTGCCCAGAAGATATCATCCTTCTTTTGATAATGAAACTCCTAGAAATGACGCTCACGAGCTGCCAACACATTCGAGTCAAAGAACTCTGCCTTTGAGACAATCTCCAAACATTTTCGCTCGTAGTAGAGCACATGTTAGCCAAAAACTGTTGAAATTGAATGATACCCCTAAATTAGCTTTCCCAGGAGAAACTAACACAGCTAATGATTATTTGAATAGAGGTTCTCCCTCTCCTCAGACTTTAAGACGTCAATATACCGAGCGCGAACTGCCCAAGAGAGATAAGAGAACCCAGCTTATAATTCTGGATGACCTGGACCTGGAAGGTGATGGGGAACATTTAAACGGTTCTCCACGTAAGTCTACTTTCCTGAGATCTACTCTTAGTGAAAGATTTTTGGATCCTCCTCAACCTATTTTCACACCTGAAACATTTGCCGAAGCAAACAGTGAAGTTGCCGATGATAAACTGACTTTGGATTATGATTATGACGTTTATCAAAAAGCGATGGATCATGAGGAAGTAAACGAAAAGCAATCGATTCTCTCAGAGAAAACTGCTTATAGTGGGCATGATAATAGTCATAATAATAGCCATGCCGGTACTGAAAGTGATTATTTTGGGGCATCTATCGATGGTAATATGATGCAAAATGTCAATAACTATGTTCCTCGAAGTCATGGGGATAATGAATTAACAAACCGTAAGATTAGACTTGTTGGATCTAAAACTGGTAATTTGGTTTTGGAGAACCCCATTTCTGAAGAATTGAAAAAAGTCTTGACTAGAACTGAATCTCCATTTGGAGAATTTACTAATATGACTTATACCGCATGTACCCTGCAACCTGATGATTTTGCTAAGCATGGATATTCTTTAAGAGCAAACAAATATGGTAGAGAAACTGAATTGGTTATCTGTATAACCATGTATAATGAAGACGGGTTCTCATTTGCTAGAACTATGCATGCAGTTATGAAAAATGTAGCTCATTTGTGCTCCAGGCATAAATCTTCCGTATGGGGTAAAGATTCTTGGAAAAAAGTTCAAGTTATCATTGTTGCTGATGGTAGAAATAAAATTGACAAATCTGTTTTGGAATTATTAACTGCTACTGGTTGTTATCAAGATAACTTGGCTAGACCATATGTGAATAATCAAAGTGTTAAAGCTCATTTATTTGAGTATACTACTCAAATTTCCATTGATGAAAACCTTAAATTTAAAGGTGATGAAAAAGCTTTAGCACCAGTCCAAGTTTTATTTTGCTTGAAAGAGAAAAATCAGAAAAAGATCAATTCTCATAGATGGTTATTTAATGCCTTCTGTCCAATTTTGGATCCTAATGTTGTGATTCTTTTAGACGTTGGTACTAAGCCGGATAGTCACGCAATTTATAACCTTTGGAAAGCTTTTGATAGAGATCTGAATGTTGCCGGTGCAGCTGGTGAAATTAAAGCTATGAAGGGTAAAGGCTGGAGAAACTTAATTAATCCATTGGTTGCATCCCAGAATTTTGAATATAAAATGTCCAACATTTTGGATAAACCTTTAGAATCACTTTTTGGGTATATTACTGTTTTACCTGGTGCTTTATCTGCTTACAGATATATTGCTCTTAAAAATGGTGAAGATGGAACTTCTGGTCCTTTGGATGCTTATTTTAAAGGGGAAGATTTATTAAACGCCAATGAAAATAATCGTAAAAATAACTCTAAAACCAATTTTTTCGAAGCTAATATGTATCTTGCGGAAGATAGAGTTTTATGCTGGGAATTGGTTGCTAAAAAGGGTGAAAATTGGGTGCTTAAATTTGTTAGAAGTGCTACTGGTGAAACCGATGTTCCTGAATCAATTGCTGAATTTTTATTACAACGTCGTAGATGGATTAATGGGGCCTTTTTTGCTGCTTTATATTCTTTAAGACATGGAGGTAAAATCTGGTATACTGACCATCTGATGCTTAGAAAATTCTTCCTTCAAGTTGAATTTTTCTATCAATTTGTTTCATTGTTATTTTCATTTTTTTCATTGAGTAATTTTTACCTTACTTTTTACTTTTTAACTGGTTCGCTTATGAGTAACAAAGAGTTGGGTAAAGGAGGATTTTGGATTTTCACCATTTTCAATTACTTGTGTATTTGTACGCTTGTTTCATTGTTTATTGTTTCCATTGGTAATCGCCCTCAAGCCTCGAAAAATTTATTCAAAACTATCATTATATCGTTAACTGTTTGTGCCCTTTATGCATTAATTGTTGGGTTTTATTTTGTTATCAATACCATAGTTGATTATGGTAAGGATGACAGTTCGACTTATGTTATGATTTCAATAGTTGTTTCATTACTTCTGACTTACGGATTATATACATTAATGTCATTCCTTTATATGGATCCATGGCATATGTTTACTTGTCTGGTACAATATTTCTTAATGATTCCTTCATATACTTGTACTTTACAAATCTTTGCTTTTTGTAATACCCATGATGTTTCTTGGGGTACTAAAGGTGACACTGATAAAACAGAGGATAAAGGTGATAGGTACGTTATTGAAAAATCAGCTAACGGTGAATTTGAAGCAGTTGTCACTGAGGTGAACGTTGATGAGACATATATGGAAACATTGTATAATATTCGAGCCAGAAGACTGGCTAGGAAAGTTGCTGCTCCTAAACCTCCACCAGCGGAAATGGATGGTGAAGATTATGCAAAAGATGTCAGGACTAAAGTCGTTTTAACTTGGATGTTGGCTAATTTAGTGTTCATCTTAACTATGATGCAAGTCTATGAAGCAGGACAAACTAAAACTAACAAATATTTAGCATTTATTCTTTGGTCAGTTGCAATTTTGGCTCTCACCCGTGCCATTGGACTGCTTGGATATCTTTTACAACAAAGTTTAAGATTTTTTGTCGAATCCTATAGTAAATGGTCTCATAAAAGAGCTGGTTATAAATTATCAAATACCATTCCATTAAATTAATATTCATAATAATCTACAATAAATACTAATAAATATATATACATATATATACATATATACCCTAACAATATTGAGTTACAATAAATATACATCAATGTGAATCCTTGTAAAAATAAAAGTTTGGAACCCTCTCAATGTAGGCCAAAATAAACCTATGAATCTTGTACTTGCGATTTCTAAACTTTTCCCAATTTCCCTTTTTTAATTTTCATTTTTCTTAAATTTGTTTTTTTTTATGTTTTTATGTTTTTTTGTTTTTTTGTTTTTTTTAGTGAGATGGGTTGCTGCTTTTTCGCTTTGTTTTATTTTCTGGGCTCGTTTGTTTTCAGAAAACTAATACAAGTTGCGCCAGATTTAGCGATGTACGCAAAGTTACACTTTAAAGAAATCGCAATTATCCAGAATGAATAGAACCATATGAAAACTGGGAATTAAGGGAAAAAATAAATAAACAAACAAAACAGCCTTTTTTTTTTTTTTTACTTTTTTATTCTTATCATCTTGGAAAGCCACCCAAGTGTCAATACTTAGTAATCAAAATACGTATGCTTTTACTAAAATTTTAATTTATATTAAGCTTATTTTTCTAGCTCTTTCAAATCAATTGTCCTTTTTTATACAATTTTTGTAGCATCGGTAAATTTCACCCATAAAAAACAAGCGCGCATAATTTTCTTTCTCATCGAACATCAACATGGTAGCTTTGAAAAGAAAGCAAAACAACGCCAATGGAGCCAATGGAGTCAAGAAAACGAAGCTGAAGGCAACTTCATCTTCGGTACTTCATCTGTACTCTAAAATGCCCGACATCAATCAAATTCCAAGCCAAAAATCAACCCCTTTAGATGTATTTGTTTGGGGTACTGGATCGATGTGTGAACTTGGATTGGGGCCAGCAGCAAGCACTAAAGAGGTTAAGAGACCACGTCTCAACCCATTTCTTACCAAGGAAAAAGTTGGTGCCAATATAGTGGATATAGCAGCTGGAGGGATGCATACATTGGCCCTTGATGATAAAAACAGGCTTTGGTCATGGGGTGGTAATGATAGTGGGGTCTTAGGAAGAGATACTCTGAAGGCAAAAGAAGTATTAAAAGATATGGATGAGGCCGATCTGTCTGATGATGAAGATGGTGATTTGAATGAAGAAGAGTCAACTCCAGGTCTTGTTGAAGGGCTCCCACTGACAGAAGCTAAAATTGTACAAATTGCAGCAACTGATAATTTGTCAGCAATCTTATACGACAATGGGGATGTTTATGCTTGGGGTTGTTTTAGATGTAATGAAGGGATGCTTGGATTTCTTAGAAATGAAATCAAATTACAGAAAACCCCAAGAAAGATAAATGAATTATCCAATGTATGTCAGTTGGCTGCTGGTAAGGATCATTTACTTGCACTTGATACTAAAGGGATTGTTTACGCATGGGGTAATGGACAACAATTCCAATTGGGTCGTAGAATTATGGAAAGGCATAGATACAGAACTTTAGAACCTCAAGCGTTTGGTCTTTATAACATCAAATACATTGCCAGTGGTGATTTCCATTGCTTTGCCATAGATCATGAAGGTAAGGTGTTTGCCTGGGGGTTAAACCAATTTGGTCAATGTGCTCATACTGATGAAGATGGTAATTTAGAAGATGGTTCCTTGATTACAAAGCCTACTGTCATTTCTTCTTTACTCGATAAAGATATTCAAGAAATTGAAGCTGGTGAACATCATACTTTAGCCCTCACTAAAGATGGCAGTGTATTTGCCTGGGGTCGTTATGATATGAAAGAAGTTGGAATTTCCAAGGACAATCTCCCCGAGGAAACTTTCCGTGATGCTCATGGTAATGCAAGATCGGTACCCATTCCTACAAAATTACAATTTGGCAAGAAAAATACGTCTGAAGTCAAAATGAAGGCTATTGCTTGCGGTTCGCATCACTCTTTTGCTGTTACTGATGATGGATTTGTTTATGCTTGGGGTTTCGCTGATACTTATGCTACTGGCTTGGGGCCTACTGAAGAAGACGTTGAAACTCCAACCAGAATTGTCAATACTGCTACTAAATTCCATGACATTCAGATTATTGGTGCTGGTGGACAATTTTCTATCTCTGGAGGTGTAAAAATCGAAGATGAAGATAAAGCAGAGGATAGAGTCGATAAGTATGATGAGATTGACGGTTAAAATAGACATAGTTTTTTGTTTTAGGTTTAGAATTTTGTTTTCTGTTTTGTATTATTTTTTTTTTCATTTAGAACTTTTCTGGTTTTTCAAGTTACCTTTAAATGAATGTCTTAGAGCAACAATACAAGAATTTTTTTTGAATCCTCAGTAGATCATTAACCATTGTTTGTGAAATCAACTTATAAAATCATACATTAGGTAACTTTTGTTGACTCTTTTACCATCGATGCACCAACATCAAGAGACTTCGTGGCCAAGTTGGCTAAGGCGTGAGACTGTTAATCTCAAGATCGTGAGTTCGACCCTCACCGAGGTCGGTTTTTTTTAAAAGCAGAATTTGGATTTTTTTTTATTTTTTTCTATTCTTACTCACTATTTTATACCACTACAAATACAATTCTGTCATTCCTTTTACCTTATTCACATCTAAATGTTTTTTTTTTTCATTTTTTTTAAGTTTCAACAAGATTTATGTTCTGTGCACGACCTTTTCTTTATGGTAGAAAAATGTACAAATGTCATAATTCCCATAAATCTCATAAATATTATAAATAGGTTACAATTTGTGCAAGAGACTAAGACGACAAATAAATGTATTCTCGAACTTATTCCCAAAGAAAAAAATGGTTTCAAAATGACAATTATACACTCTTCACCACAATAGCGAAATTTTAAATTTACATTTTTTTTTGAATTAAATTCTTCTTCTTATCTTTTGGCTGCAAATTTTCTTAATGTTCTCTTTTATTATCACTATTTTCTCGCTAATCTTTCTCTCTATTCTAGTAATGAAACTCGCTAAATTTAAAAGCTATACAGCAGCACACTTTATACATATTATTACAGACTACAAAGCTAAACTTAAAACTATTGAATAATGCTGATATCTGGTGTTACTAGAACATTTTGATTCAAAAAAATGTAAAAACTCCTCTAAATATATACCAACTTCTGTCGATAGTATACCAAGAGGAGATTGTATGGTTAAGCACAAAAAAATCGGACAAAACGGAGTCTTAATCTCAGCAGATCGTAACAACAAGGCTACTCTACTGCTTACAATACCCCGTTGTACATGTTCGTCGTATGCAAAGGATACAACAGTATAAAACTTATTTATAATTAATAGTATACTACATGAGCCGCACGAACGTACGGAGCTAAACCTTGAATAACATTATGATATTAATATATTTAAAATAAAACCTAAAGTATGTAAAAATTAATTTTTATATTTAAAAGGTAATATCTCTATTGGTCTTCTAAAATCAATTTTTTCTACATTTGGTAATTCATACATTACTTCATTTACATATTTTTCGTTTTCTAAATCTAATATTTTATATAATTTTTTATGTTTATTAAATAACTCTAACATTTTTTCAATAACTTCTTCATTTTCTAGTTTAACTGCCATTATATAAATATTATATTCACAATATTCTATTTTATCGATTAAACCCGTACAGTAAATATTATAAAAATTAGTATAATTATATATAATATTATAAATTAATAAACTGTTTTGTTTACATAACTCATGTGCAGTATAATTTCTTACTCTTGTCCGACAAAATACTAAAAATGGTTTATATTTATTGTATATATCTACTGCTAATTTTTTATCATCTAAAGTAGATATAATTTTAGATAAAATCATATTAGAAGTTTTTCCTTTGTTAAATAAGCTGCATGCTAAACTAAAATTATTAGATATTTCATCATCTGAAGCACTTAAAACATCATAATCATCGTTTTCTAAACATTTAAATTCATTTTCATTTATAGGTTCAAATTCAAATAGAGGTGATACATCTAGATAACCAGGATACGAGTTATAAAGATGAGTTTCAAAATTAGGTCTACAAAGTAAATAAAAATATGTATTTGTAGGGTTATATTCCATTTCTTCTGTACAAAATTCTAAATTATTCTGACAATTAATATAATATTGATTGCCTATATAATTAGCTAAACTAACAGTACTGCTAGTTTTGAATGGATCTTCCTCAATACATTTATTATATAATTCTTTCCAATCATTTAATATACATACTAAGGAAGTTTCTAATGGAGATTTCTTATAATATTTTTCACACATATTATACAGAGGGTATTTAAAATCATACCATAAAAATTCTATTTCAGAAAAATCCATATCGATTCCATTACATAATAATACAGAATTTAAACATGATCTATAATACCTAAGTTGTATTTCACGTTTATTATTATTATTTTCATCAATTATATCTTCACCAAATATTTTTAATTCATAAGCTTTTTTAGCAAATTCTAAATTTTTTTGTATACCATTAAGAATATAAGTTGACATATATTCATTTACTTTCCATGATTTATAATCAAATAATTTTATATTACCATAAAAAGCTAATCTATAATATTTACTTACCAGCATATTTAATATATTAACTTAAATTTCTTAATTCTTTTAACTGTGTTATACTCTCGCTTAAACTACCCCCTGTCATATTTTCACACGGATTTTCTTCTTTACATGTATTGTTTATATTTTTTTTGAATTATTTGCGTAAACTGAAAAACGCTTTTACTCACATTTTCTTATACATTTAATAGCCTACAGAACAAATCTTATACTTTTTTAACTTTTCACTTTTTTTTTTTGTTTTTTTTCTTTTTTTTGTACCAAACCTTGTATCTTTCTAATTTGTACACACACTCTCACTTCTTGCATATATTATACCACTCATAACTATGTCTTGAATTTGTCCCTTTTAATATCTCCCTTTTAGTGTACTATCTACATTATTACTATATCTTTCTCTATTTATATATACCTTTTTTTTATTTAAATTTCCTTAAAATGAATACCATTAGACTCCATGCATCTTTCTGATTACTATCATACAACTTGTACCCCTTTTTTCCTAATTTTCATTTTTTTTTGGAATAAGTCTTTCAAGTCGTGTATAAGTTTTAAAAGATTTAAATTATAGTATTCTCCATCTCATTTTTTTAGTTCGTAGTTAGGATAATTAAATTCGTACCTTTTCTTTTTATTAGTTCAATCAACACGCTCAAAATTGTTTGATGCTCTTATCAAAGAATTATCTTTTCGAGCTGTTTTCAAATTATCAATGAGTAATTTTTTTGATTGAATTTAATCAATTTGTATAAACCTGAAAATGCATTACCTTTTATTATCTCCCTGTCTTATTTTCATATTCGCATTTTCTTTTTACATAGATTGATGTATAATGTACATAAAAAGGGGTGCACGCATGTTTGTACAATATCTTTTAAATTATCGACCATTTGTTTTTGCAACTATTATAAGCGATATTTTGAAGGGGAAACTAGAAGGAGTACAAGGACATTTTTATAGCTGTTTATATACCTTACCCTATTTTGAAATTAACAAGGACTTCGTGGCCAAGTTGGCTAAGGCGTGAGACTGTTAATCTCAAGATCGTGAGTTCGACCCTCACCGAGGTCGTTGTGCTAATTTTTTTTTGCATGTGTAAGTCTTGCTATATACTGGCGTGTGGGCTCACATTTGCTTTGTTGAAATCAATAAAGACTTCGTGGCCAAGTTGGCTAAGGCGTGAGACTGTTAATCTCAAGATCGTGAGTTCGACCCTCACCGAGGTCGTTTGATTTTTGCTTACTTTTTTGCGTTTGTAAACTATTTACTAATTATTGTTTGTGACTAAATTTTTTGGTTTTGGGGTCTTTTATGTTTGAGCCAAATTCCAGTTACAATTAGAAATTGAGAATTATGTATAAACAGAAATTAAGGGTACTCGTTACTAGGATTAAATTTGGTCTAATCGTTTCAAGGAAATATTATAATAGATCTGAAGCACTGTGTGCACACCCGGTAAACAATAATATTTATACCTTAGTTGGAATACTTAAGTCACAGAACTTATTAATGACGTACCCTCTATTAACATGCACCCTATTTATGACTCATTAATGACTTCGTGGCCAAGTTGGCTAAGGCGTGAGACTGTTAATCTCAAGATCGTGAGTTCGACCCTCACCGAGGTCGTTTTTTTATTTTTTTGACATTAATAATGTAAACTTATGCACACTGCAGACTCTCTTTCCTATTACAATAAAATAACATCAAATACGACTTCGTGGCCAAGTTGGCTAAGGCGTGAGACTGTTAATCTCAAGATCGTGAGTTCGACCCTCACCGAGGTCGTTGTAATTTTTAATTTTTTTATTGTTAATAATGTAAACTTATGCACACTGCAAACTCTCTTTCCTATTACAATAAAGTGACATCAAATACGACTTCGTGGCCAAGTTGGCTAAGGCGTGAGACTGTTAATCTCAAGATCGTGAGTTCGACCCTCACCGAGGTCGTTTTCTTTTTATTTTTGTATACCTTTATTTTAACTTTGTGACTGTTGGTATTTTATAGCACGTATCTTACAAATGTACAAGACTTCGTGGCCAAGTTGGCTAAGGCGTGAGACTGTTAATCTCAAGATCGTGAGTTCGACCCTCACCGAGGTCGTTTTTTTATTTTTTTTTTTGAAAACAAAGGTATATGTTTACTTTTAATCCTGCACATATGTATGTATCAGATCTACCCTTTTCTCTTTATTCTTCTTCGAAATTTTACGTTTTCAAACAAATAAATCATTAGTCGTTATGTACAGCGCAGTTGCTGCCAATCAAAGTCAGAACGTGAATCAATTTCAGGAAGCACCCAAAAACGCTCTCAAAGATGAGCAGATATATCAATGGACATCTGAATTAGTGAACGGTGTCAATCGAGAAAGAGCCCTCCTTGAATTAGGTAAAAAAAGAGAGCAATACGACGATTTAGCACTTGTATTATGGAATTCGTTTGGAGTTATGACAGTTTTACTAGAAGAAATTGTTTCAGTATACCCACATTTGACACCTCAAGCATTAACAGCACTGGTTCTGAACCGAGTATGTAATGCTTTGGCGTTGCTTCAATGTGTAGCCCTGAATGTACAAACAAGAGGTCTTTTCCTTTCTGCTAACCTTCCATTGTACTTGTACCCATTTTTACTGACCAATCTGCGTCAGAGACTGTTTGAATACCTTAGGTTGACTAGTTTAGGGGTTATTGGTGCGCTTGTTAAAAATGATACACCAGAAGTGATTAATTTTTTATTGACCACTGAGATTGTTCCCTTATGTTTGAATATCATGGAAATCCTGCTGGAATTGCTGAAAACAGTTGCCATTTTCATTTTACAGAAAATTCTTCTTGATGATCAAGGCTTACAATATGTTTGTACAACATACGAAAGATTTCATACGGTACTGCTGGTTTTAGCCAAAATGATTGACCAGTTAGCTGCACAAGTTGTAGTTCCTCCAGGTCAACAACAAGTGCATTCATCTGGCCGCTTGTTGAAACATGTGGTGCGATGCTATATGAGATTATCTGATAATTTAGAAGCTCGTAAAGCATTAGCTAATATCTTACCTGAACCACTTAGAGATGGAACATTTTCCATCATTTTACAAGACGATGTTGCCACCAAGAGGTGTTTGGCGCAATTATTACTGAATATCAGTGAACTGCAATGATTAACGAGCTAATGTACAATAGTTATAGAGAAATTTTAAAAGTTTTAGAACACTAGGAAGAGTCAAATTTACAAACCCACTGCTTTCAATGGTAAATGGTACATGACGATTTATAAACAAAGGAAAATAATGATTGATTTTAAAGCCAATGAGCCATTGAGTTAATGAGCATTCATGGAACTACTACTTGTGGATTAGATATATAGGAAACTATGAAACCATTTGGTCCTGGATTTTAGTTTAGTCGATAGATCATTGTAAAATAAAAATTGAAAATAAATAAAAATAAATAAAAAAAGATATATATATATATATGTATATATATAATAATTTCTAAACGTCAACAAATCTTTGAGGCATAATAAGAAGTTTAATATAAGTACAAACAGATAAAAATTTAGCCCAGTTTTAAATATATAATATAGTATATTCTTTACGCATTAGATTATATAAATAAAGCCATTTAATGCGTATTTACATAGAACACTCTCTACTTACCTTGAAAGAATGGCACTGGACGGCATTTAATAATGTGTTGGTTTTTATATAGTACACACGTGGAAAGCTGAGTCATTCCCCCAAAAAAAATCTAATCAATAATAAAGAAATATCTAAAAGGTACCTAGAAGCGCTGACAAAATGGCATTATAAATGATGGTTATTTGTAGTATCGTAGTGTGTATTTCTTTTGGTGTCTGATTTCGTGATTAATACCCCCTTTACCAATATAAACACGTATATTTGTTTTTCGGTGCCAGTACAATTTTTCTTAGAATTTGCTAAATATACTGGAAATATAAAAAATGATGTTTCAAAAATTTAGTGAGAGAGTGAGAAAAATGACACCAGGGAAAACATGCATACTCATTTTTCAAGAATCTAATAAAGCTCACCAAAGACATATTAATGTAATTCTTAAAAAATGTCCTCAAATTGACAGTAACTGGTATAAAACACTCTATATTTCAGCTTTATTCAAAGAAGTTAGGAATCTTTAATGTGTATGAAAGTGTAATTTGCCTGATATCTGTATTTACCCGTCATCGCTCTACTTGCATGCTCTACTTGCATGCTCTGCTTGCATGCTTGGCTTACATCCAAACACCAGTGGAGGCCAATCATCTCTTATCTGCAATACAAGCCTTCGCATTGAGAACATATTTCTTCTTAGTATACCTTTTTATTCCAAAATGTCAAGTTTCAAACACCAATTTCACGAGGCCAACGTGAAAAGACGTGAGCTGGTGGTGTATGGATCCATAGGGAAAGGGGGGCTTTTCATCCCAAGAGATTTTCTCAATAAAGAAGTCCCAATTGACGATGAGGACGAAGAGCAAGGGCAAAACATTTCAGCCGTTACAGAACTGTCATCCTCCGAATTTCAGCCTTTGCTCCTGCCTTCAAATGCCGGGTATCTGTCCACCAAGATGCGTCGTCATCTGAGTATACACAGAGAACTTTTGGAACAGGAAAGAAATCTTTTAAAGGATAATCACATAAATGTGGTTCATGTAAATGAGAGGTCAGCTGATGAGGATGTAGAGGCTACATTTGAACAGGCCATTAAACTGAAACAATTGGATACTACTTTATGGATTGAACTTAAACTGTTAATACGCCTGCTGATTCCTTTGGTTTTAACGTTCTTATTGCAAAACTCCTTACTGACGATATCTGTGTTCTCTGTTGGTCATTTAGGGGCTACTGAGTTAGCCGCTGTTCTGATGGGGGCAATGACTGCAAATATCACAGGTTATGCAACTATTCAAGGAATTGCAACGGCTTTGGATACCTTGTGCCCACAGGCATTTGGTGCTAAGAAGTATCATTTGGTCGGTATCTATATGCAAAAATGTATAGCGCTCATTGGTACGATCATGTTCCCTATTTTAATTATTTGGGTTTTCTTTGGATTTAGGTTGATTGCTTTACTTGTTCCAGATAAGGATACAGCAAAATTAGCTGCTGTTTATCTTCGATTCATTGCTCCAGGAATCCCTGCTTACGTTTTATTTGAATGTGGTAAGCGTTTCTTAATGGCTCAAGGTATCTATCATATATCCACCTATGTGTTACTTTTTTGTGCTCCATTAAACGCGATTATGACTTGGGTTTTAGTTATGAAAATAGGATATTATGGAGCTCCAGTTGCTGTTTCAATAAATTACTGGCTTATGGCTCTTGGATTATACCTTGGAACCATTTATGGTGTGAAAGCAGAAGATACTCCTTCCGGATTACATCCAATGAAATGTTGGGGTGGTTTAAATATATCAAACGCTTTTAAAGGCTGGGTTAAACTAGCACTGTTGGCGATCCCTGGTCTTATAATGTTAGAGGCTGAATTTCTTGCATTTGAAATTTTGACTCTTTTGGCGTCTTATTTAGGTACTATTGCCTTAGCTGCCCAATCTATAGGTACTACAATGGCATCATTAACCTATCAAGTACCATTTGCTATTGGTATTGCTTCTTCCACTCGTATCGCCAACTTTTTAGGTGCTGGAATGGATTCTGCAGCTAAAAAGACCACTCAAGTACTGATATGTTTTGGTTTACTTATTCTGATGATCAATTTTTTTTTCCTTTACATATTTCAAACTGAAATCGCTGAATTATTTACCGCTGATAAAGATGTGATTAAAAAAGTTACCGAAGTTATGTGGCTTATTGCAACAATGCAAATTGTCGATGCCATGAACGCTAACCTGGCCGGATGCTTGAGAGGCCAAGGTCAAACTAAAGTAGGGGGAATTGTTAATTTGTTCCTGTACTATGTTGTTGGTTTACCATTATCGATTTATCTTTCATTTCATAATAAGTATTACAAAGGAAGTTTAGACGGTCTTTGGATAGGATCTACAGTTGCATTAACAATAATTGGAGTTGTTCAATCTTTATTTGCATTATTTGCCGATTTCAAAAAATTATGTCGAGATGCAGATGAAAGAACTTCAGTTCCTACAGTATAGAGTCATATAGAAATTTAAGAATAATAAATTTAATAGAATATGTTAAAATTACCGTATATAAATATGATGTATTTAAGCATATCTAGAATGCATCAACCATTGCAGCGTCTTTTGAATCCCCAGTTTTTCTATCAGTTCCAGCCAACAATTCCCTTCTAATTTCAGGCCCAATACCTTGATGGAAGTTTTGTCTAACAGTTTCAAGTAAGAAATCTCTTTGATCATCGGTAATATCATTCTTGTACCTTTGAGCAAATGCAAGGAATGCTTTGTGCCATACTAATGGTAAGACGGGTAATGGTTCACCATCTGGGATATTCAATGCAACACGACGGAATCTCATAAAGTAAAAAACCAACTCATCTAAAGTCTGATAAGGTAAAGCATATTTTTTTTCGATGAAAACACGTATGAATACAGTTGTAGAGGGCTTAAATTCTCTTTGAAGAAGTTGAGTAAGAGCCACAGAGGAATGAAGTACAGGCACAGACATTTTAGCGAGAACAGAAGCAGCAATTGTAGCTTCACGAGCCGAACAATGTGTGTCGACAAGTGGGAAAAGGAAACCTCTGAAAAAGGCCGCAGGCTTATATAACGCTTTTTTCAAAGAACGGTATAAATGATAGTTTAAAGTATGATCTTCCAGCTCTTCGATAGCGGTTCTAAATCTTTCCAAAAGTACTTGTTCTACAAACTTTTGGGCTTCTTGAGCGGGTAAATTCGACACAAAAAGTTTAGTACCTTCGTAAATAGCATGTGGGGTCCATTTTTCAGGGTTAGTAACGTATAAAACATCTTCCCAATTTTTCAAAGAAGGTAAGACTTTAAACAATTTTGGTAGTTTCCCATGAGTGTAAGTGGAAAGGATTTGACCAATTTTTTCATATGCTGCAATAACTTTAGGTGGTAACATAACCCCTTCTTGAGGACGTTCTTTAACTTCTTTCATTTCCTGCTTTTGTTGAATCTTGGCCATAATAGCATCTGCAAGGTTAATAGCTCCACCTGTTGGCTTCAAATATTTTTCGAAAAGTGCAGCATCTTTGGCGTCAACTTCATAATCTTCTTCATCGAAATCACCAAAATCGGAATATTCTTCATCATCTTCTTCCTCTTCTTGTTCCACCACTAATTCTTCATCTTGGAAAATTGGTCCTTTACCCAGTTGCTTGTTTTCTTCTTCTTCAATTTCTTGCTGTTGTTCTTGTGCAAGTTGAAGAATCTTTCTTGTTGAAGCAGCATCAAGAAAAGTTTCCTCACGCTTTTCTTGTTTTGCCTTGCCTTTCGAGATCTCTCTGAAAGTACCACCTTGTTCAGATATGTCCTTAAACAAAGGATTGTGTCTCGGCTTTTCCTTGAGATCACTATTGCTGATTTTACCCATGGTTGATGATGAGATGAGATGGTTTTAATTTTTTTGATCAGTGCAACATATTTACATACACAACTTATCACTAAAGAATAAAAAAAAAAACAGTAAAAAAAAAGCAGAAATAAAGAACAATAAAAAAGAATAGTAATAAAAAAAAAATAATTAAAACGTTACTGAAGAGCGATCAGCGAGTGCGGTTGCAACGATGGTTTAACATCACTTAGGGATTCACTTGGCTAAATAATATTTAATATATTTAAGGTATACAGACTCATTATCAAGTTTCTGACTTAAATTGGTTCAATCTACTAGATTGAAACTATAATATGGTACATAGCATAATTCTATATACTCCCCTCAGGAAATTTAGTAATGCAGCTTAAGTGGAAATATGAGATTATTAATACCAGTAACTATGTAATTCAATATATTTATAGATAATGCAGATAGATCATTAGCTGATGCAAATGCTAAATCTAATTGAGGAGTAATATTAACTATAAGTAATATGTGATGAGTAATAAATGATAAATAATCAATATAGCTTTGCTTATTTCAATGAATATTGCTCAAGAAATGGACTCTTATACCTTGTTTCAGTTGGAGCTTGACTTATAACTTATCCAAAAGTATTGTACTATTAAAAAACAAAGAAAAATATTTTTTAAAAGTAGATATGTAAAAAATTTGTCAAAGCTATCTATATTGAAGTATTGTATAATAACTGGCTCTCTGGCCGAGTGGTTAAGGCGGTAGACTCAAGTTCTACTATCGTAAAGATGCACGCGTTCGAACCGCGTGGGAGTCATTATTTTTTGCCTATTTTTTAAACTCAGTGTATGTACACCAATGCTTTGAAAATATTTATTACTATTCTTATATTATTATTAGTATTTTTATATTATATTATTACTAATATTAAACTATTGCTATTACCATTATTATACAATTACTTCTATTAAATTTATATATATAATTATCATTATCATAAGCTTCTTATCTTATTCTTTCTAATATTAGTATCAAATTATCATATTAATATTACATAACATCCAATTCATTTCTATCGTATCGTTGCCATTCTAATTCATTACTTGTGTGTAGTTTTAATGCACTTGTGTCAAGTTTCCGTAGTCTAACCGAACAAAGATTTTAGAGTATATCAATTCCTCTCCAGACATATCATTAAGTGGAAGGTATCGATATCCTTTTTTCAAAGCAGTCAACTGACCAATGAAAAGACCAATGTTGTTCACTTCATCTTCATCAGAATTTACCAAAAATCTTATAAAAACAAGATCATGCGAAGATGTAATCACTCCACTGAATTTATGATTCCATATTGGGTTATATCCATTTTGGATTACAGTATTAGTCTTTTTAATGGGCGAGATCTCATTCCACTTGACATCATTAGCCCCAAATATTTCACATTGTACGAAAGGATTAATAACCCCATGATTTGATTTAGGTAAGTGATGACCGGATACCACTTCAATATTGAACCATAATTTTTTCGGCGTGCTTTCCACAGGTCTCATAGATTTAAGAAATGGTTTCCTTAACTCAATAGGTTTCATTAAATATCCTCTTCTATTTATTCCATCAAATAAGGCTTCATTAATTTGTTGTCCCAAATCATACGTTTGCCAATTAGTAGCTACCATTTGAACCCCATTGGCCCAGAAGTTGATAGGGATAAAATTACTCAGCATCAATCTAAATTTCAGAGGGTAAACTCTCATGAAAAATCTACGATTATGCTTATCTAATTGTAATTTTTTAACATCATCTTTCAACATTGAATTCACTGCTTTCTCATTAAGTGAAAAACAATGATTGAAAGTTTTCAGCTCAGGAAGAGAAAAATTTCTAAATTTAATCCCAGATAAATAAACTCCCAAATCACTCATAGGTTCACAAACTGCCACTACTTTACTTTTCTTAATGGCAAAAGATGAACTTCTACTACGGGTGGATTTATCACTAGAATTGTCTTCTGAAAATGACGTGGTTGTCGTTGAAGTCAGATAATATTTCCCACTATCTGATATACCGACTTTACTGGATGGTTGAGTTCTTTTCGATTTAATAAGAATTTTATGCTTTAGTTGATTTGGAGAAGGAAGCTCAAAACCTTGATCAATGGGCTCTGTAATTAAAGAGTCACCCAAAACATTTTTAAGTATGGTTATCATTTTCAATTGATTTGATTCTGAACATTTAATTTCTAAAGAAAGAATCAATGGGTATGGTGTAGTAATGAATGCATACTTCTTAATTGTTTTAATGACGTTCAGAAATGAAATTGCCGTTGTGAATGTTCTACCATGCGAAACCATTGGTTCATCTAGGTTGTCTCCATTCGAGTTTTCTACATCCCCATCCCATACATCAATTTCAACACATCGACAACCTTTTTGTAGAACTTTAATATACCCTTCAATGGAACTAGCTCCAACAAGTTGTCGACCCAATAAATAGGTGTTGTGAGAACTAGATATATAATATTCATTCAAAGGTTTATCGAAATAATGATTATTTTCATTTTTGAAAAATGAAAATTCCATGACATTGCAATATTTCAGTAAAAGAAAATGATTAAAATTTTCAGGAGTCAAATAGTCATATCCACTTTTAAATAACTGGAATATTTTCCAAATTTGCTCATTTTCATATTTCTCTTGTTGAATCTCTAATACAAAATTTTTGAAAATGTCATAAGTCATTACATTATTTTGGCCACAGATTTCCATATAAATTTTCAAAATATCATCTCTAACTTTCAATATTGAAACAAATTCCTTAAATTGTTCAAAATTTAAAGAAACCAGAGTATCATTTACCACTTGTTTATAAACTTTGGACAAGTGTTGTTTACTAATATTCATATTGAACCTCTTCGAGAATTTCAACACATCTTCAAACGTCAACATTTTTTTTTCCTTTGCATCCAAAGTATAATCCAAAAGCAAGTTTTTATCCAAATAATTTCTATATCTTTCTAAATAGTTCACTAGTTGAGTCAATCTACGGAAATCTCTTTCAGAGCCGGCGATTAAATGTAATGATTTTAATTTTTTCTTTTTACCATTAAAATAAAATATACTGACCCACATGGATTCGAATTCTTTCAGAATATGAAGCTCTTCACGATAATTGGTGGCATCCTCTTGAAATAAACAATTTCTTATCAGATCCATAGCTATTTCTCGCAGCTTTGGTCGCAGCAGAGTTGCAACCCAATGTAACAGGAAATTCTCGGGATCTAATCGAAGCAAAACTTGCTTTTTCAGTTTATGCAGCACTTTCAATAAAAGCATACCTTCTTTAAGAAATATTTGTGGCAAATTGACACTTGTAGCAGTGAATTCGGGGGTTCCATCTTGCTGTGAATTTTCAGAATTCAGATCCAACGATCCTGAAGTCGCTACTTTATTAAGACTCTCGTTTAGACCTTGAGCATATATATACGGAGTCAGAAAGCTAGCGTCAGACACAGACCCAAAAGAAGAGGTACTATTGGCTTCATATGTTTGATTATCTTTCAGTTTCTTGAGTTGCGCTTTGGAATCATTTGTTCTCAATTGAGAAAAAAGTGACGGCAAATCCAGTCGTACAGGCAGAGGGCTAGACTTTCTTGAGTCCAGATTGGAGCCTGTTAATTCTACAGAACTTCCCGCTCTTAGAACACCTGGTTTTCCCTGAGGATCCATCAAAGGCCCCGGTTCAATTGACTTGAGTTGAGACTATGATAGGAGAGAAGAAAAAAATTATTTACATGATATAAAATATATATATATATAAATTTGCATTACAAGAGTAATGGCAGAAAAAAATATTGATACAAGCTGCAATCCAATAGGTTAAGAATAAATTATTGGGGCAAGGGAAGACGGAGGGAAAAGTAGAGAAAAGAGGGGAAACAAGGTCAATTTTTTTTAAAAGTAGCACCAGGGATGAGAGTTTTTATTCTAGAGCGATTTATATTCAACTGAATTAATGTTAGCCACATTCACTAATATAATGGTGCGAATTATAGGTAAACACACAATTGTTGGCTAGTGCGAAAATCTGTTTAAAATCGCATTAATTTAAACACTTACGTTTTTTTTTTTTAAATATGTTGGCTGCTTTACTTTTTCTCCTCTTAATTGTCTTAATTGTCTTATTTGTCTTATTTGCTTGATTTTTTCGGTTTAACAAGTAGACTTTTCATTTATTTGAACTATGCATGAGAATAATTAAACATTTCAATTCCAATATGAAAAAATTTCCTAATGTTTATAGAAAAAATAAAAGTCTTTTGGGAATTTCTATTACTTAAAGTTCCATGCCTTCATCTAGCCGGACATTCATCTTATTTTCTTGTAAATATCTTTTAACATCATTAACAGTATATTCTTCTCTATGAAACAACCCTGCTCCTAAAGCTGCATCAGGACTGTTTTGCATATCGAATACTTGTTTAAAATGAGCTGGGTTCCCAGCTCCAGATGATGCAATCACTGGGATACTCACTTTCAGTTTAACTTGATTTATTAATTCCAAATTATAACCTTTATTAGAACCATCATTATCGATCAGATTCAATAAAATTTCACCAGCCCCAAGGGCTTCGCACGCAAGGCAAAGTTCAACAGCTCCAAGTTCATGGGTCTTTCGACCACCTTGAGAAGTCACTTGATAATAACAATATTGTTCACCGTTTGGCCCGAATTTAGCTGGATCAGTGATCTTGATAGTGTTCATTTTACATTGCAGAGGGTTTTGAACATAAAACCGTTTAGGGTCCACCAGAATTACCACCGCTTGAACACCAAATGTAGCAGATATTGTCTCAATCGAAGATTTTCCTGTTCCCTTACCACCATTGGCATAATAATTTTCTGCAATAGTCACTGCATCGGATCCAATGCTAACTTTATCAGCCCCTGATCGGAAATAGAGATCGGCAACATTTACAGCAGGTATAATTTCTCCAGTGGCAGGGTCGACCATGTCCTTAATACCTCCTCCAACGGTTAAAGGTACAAAAATCAGTTCAGCTGCTTTCATGAGCACTTGGAGCATGGGCAAATCTTTTAATGGAGAATTTCTGAAAGAGGTAATGTTTAAGAAAGTGATTTCATCAGCTCCTTGTTTGTAATACCTAGTGGCCAATTCGACTGGTTTCCCCAAATTACGGACTTTATTGTCCCCATCCAGTTCTCTCACATTATATTGGTCACCTTTAGTGACAACCAAATCACCTTGATCGTTAGAACGAACATCCAAACATGCAATAATTCTCCTGGTCAAACCACTCAAATTTTTTTCAATGTTACTACCAAAGTTTTGAAGATCCGATTTAGATACCCGACTACATTTAGTTCCTTCAAGGAACATTTTTAATACTTTAAGTCCGGCCATTCCTGATTTTTCAGGGTGAAATTGAGTGGCAAAGAAATTGCCATAGGAAACAGCAGATACAAATTTTTCCAGACCATATACACTGTAAGCAAAATCCCAACCTTGGGTTGAATAAAGGGCAAGCTTCTGTTCAATATTGGTATCTTTTATTATAGCAGCATACAGATGAACAAAATAGTACTTATTTGATGTGTTTATGCCATAAAGAGCACCTTCGTACGGCAAACCTCCTTGCTCGGAACCTCCTCTTTCTATCGAGTCTATATGATTCCATCCAATATGGGGTACAGACTTTATCAATCCTTCTTTAGCAAATACTTGATCATCTTTATCGAATTTGAACAAATTAAGATCCAAATAGCCTAAGCCTTTAACCCCATCCATACACTCTTCCGATTCACTAAACAACAGCTGAAGACCCACACAAATCCCCATGAGTGCCCTACCACTGGTGATATATTCTCGAATCGGTTCTACAAGCTTCCTTTCGTGTAATTGTTTTACAAAGTGAGCGTAATTACCTACACCAGGAAACAAAAGACGCTCTATATGTGGGTTATAATGGGCAAAATCAGCTGCGTTTTCAATAAATACAATTTCATAGCCTCCAATATACCGAATGGCGTTGGAAAGTGATTGAAGATTCCCACTTTTAACGTCGATAATGTAAACGGTTTTCATTGAAGGTGTCTGATTTGCAAAGAAATTTTTTTTGATAGCGATTAAAGGTCGCAAATATGACTAATAAGATAAACGGTGGAGAGCGTCCTGTATGTACATATTGGTGAGTGGGTGGGTGAGATTGTGTCATTAGCGCGGTAAATATGCAGCTGCAAATATCTATTGAACTATAACTATTTATAATTAAACAATTAAGAATATATGCACAACCTAGGCATACTCTATATTCATACAGAAATGTAGTTGATAAAGGTGGGGGAACGGAAATTTTTTATTTATTTATTTTTTTATTTTGGGTCAATCAAGGTGATTTAGGTGCTTTTGTTGCTTGTACTTGAATGTAGTAATGTACCCCATCACTTTTACGTTCATCATCTTCCATTACCAGAAATTGTCCCATCAACCCCAGGTTTTCAAATAATCTCATTGTAATATACCTGATTAAATACATATTAATATCACTTGATAGGCTTAAAAGCACCACGCTATATTTCACATTACCTTCACCAAATATAATTCTCAATTCATGAAGCAAAGTTTCAATATAAGAGCTAATTATATCAAAAGTACCTTTTAAATTCAAATTTGCCAAATCCCATTTGTTCAATGAACAACCTTCCTCATTATTCTTCAAAAACATATTTAAAGTATCCGCCCCAATTTGAATAGTAGGACAATCCAAACAACCACCAATTTTCAAAACACGGTGGAATTCTCTCAAGATAACTTTATAGTTTGTAGGAGTTAATTCAAGACTAAGATCTCTTGCATGAATCATGTCAAAAGTCTCATCAGGAATAGTCATCAATGATTTCAGATAATACTCAAAATTAGCTGGTTTATGCTGGAAAAGAGTACTATCTTCTTTAGCCAAACTTTGATGATAATTATTTTGTATTGCGACAAGCTCTTCTGTTGTCTTATCAAAAAATGAATTATAATCATCAAGATGAAGTTTTTGGAAATATTGTTTATAAATTTCAGCTTCGTCTTTGTGGAATAAAAGAGGCAGTTCCACTTGATGAGTATAGTACAATTCTGAATTTTCCACTAATTTTATATCTTCATTGAAGATATTCATTTCATAAATTCTAGCAAAAGGTAATAAAACTGCTATAAACCACAGATAATAAGCACTATGGAAAATGTTATAGTTAAGAATTTTAACCAGCTCAAAAGGTCTACCTATTTCGACATTTTTCATATTTTTATGATAAGTATTGAATAAATTTTGAATGATTTTCGGTGATCCAATCAAGCCTTTCAGAACTTTCAAAATCATTTCAATTTGATATTTTTCTAACATAATATATTCATAAGAAAGTCTGGTGATTAATTGTACAAATGGCTCAAAATCTTGAGTTAAGTCTTCACCCCCCAGTTCTTCTTTACGCGATTCATAAAGACGATTACGAACAGTATGGAAAAATGATTTACATTCATAGTGCGGTTTTAAATCTTCCAGTAATTTATCAATTTTCTTTTCGTCTAGGTCAGGTAACAGAATTATATAACGGATGTAGTTTGCAAACGATATTTGAATCAATTCTTCATGAAAAAGTATAGGCAGGCCTTGAGATTCACGAGCCAGGTGTTCTTTTATTAATTGTTTGAGCATTTGCCTTTGACGGAAAAGCTGGAAGGCAAGTTTCGTTTCAGTGTAATAAGTATCAGTAACAGTTGAACCATCACTTTGATGAATTTTCAGTCGATTCATAAATTTAGTGAGTACTGAAAGTCTTACATTTGCAAAGTTTATAGGGTCATTTTTTTGATAAGATTTAATAGAGTCCAAGAATTTTAGATAACGTTGTTGTTGGAATTGAGGCGAGTACAAAGTAGCAGACATAGCTTCGGGTGTATTAAGATTCTCAAGATTTATTAAAGGCACAAAAGGAGCAATATCAAACTCTTCCTGAGTTTGAGCTAGGGTTGAGGTTTGAGCTTGGGCTTGGGTTTGAGTTTGAGTTCGAGCTTGGGTTTGGGTTCGGGCTTGAGTTTCAGTTTCAGTTACAGTTTCAGTTTCGGGTTGATTTTGTTTTCGATTTTGGTCTTCAACAACATTGTTATCATTGGTCTTCTTCTCAGATATAGAAGATTTATGTACAGAATTTCCAGAATTTGCACCAAAGCTTGAAGAAAAAGAAGAAGAAGAAGAAGGGGTAGGAGGCGGCATTTGTGGCGTCAGAGCAGACGATTCGCGAGCCCTTGATTGCTGGACCAGCAGCAGCAACAGCAGAAAAGACAATTTGTGACTATTATTCAGAGTGTTACTTCCTCTACGACCATATTTGGTATTGGAGCTAGCATCAGAAGATCTTCTATAATTGTGCGGGGTGTTTGCTTGCCTGGATCTCGAAGAAGACGTCGAACTGAAAGAAAATGATTTCAATTTATCTTCAATTGATGAATGAGCCTGATCTTCATTCTTGGAGCTTACTGAATTTTTCTTATCGTTGAGGGTGTCATTCGTTGATTGTTGACCCTTTTCTTCATAAATGGGGGTCAGGTGAGAGGTCAAGGAACTAGCGGTCAGTGACAGTCCCGAGTCTTCAGACCGGCGAGATTTTCGTTTCTTCTTGATTCCATTTTCCTTTATCTTCTGCTTCGTCTGATATGAGACCAGAGGCACGATGTAAAAGGACATAATTGATGATGGTACCGAAAGAGGGGAGTTTTTGCCAATAGATATTAATTTATTTTTTGAATAATCTACAGTCCAGTTTAAAATGTTGCAGCGAAAAAAAAAACAAACAAAAACAAAACAAAAAATATAACAAAATGAAGAGAAAAAAGTCAAAGGAAAGCGCTAAACTAAAACCAACCCTGATGATACGAGTGATTATGATGAAGTAGGCAATGTATAGCAGATAATTACTAGTAGGAAAGAGTCAATGCAATAAGTGATAGTCCAAACTGGATTTTTCCAATGTTAATTGAAACGAATAATAATAAAAAAAAAAAAAAAAACTTCATGACGTAAAAAGATAGATGATTATTAACCATTACACCCATAGACTTACAAGTCAGGTAAATTGTTGAGAAGATATCTTTTCAATAAGTAATAACTTGCTTAAAGAATAAACAAAATATTTATATACACCCAGATAATCCATTGGATGTCTACTAAAGTTATACGGTTTCGGTATAATTGAAATTATCTGGTGTATGTTTTTCATTGTATTTCATAAGGGAAGAGTAAAGTACAAACCTAAATAATATATCATATAACTACAGTTTTAGATACAAGAGTATATTATAATTCTTGAATTATTTTTCAATCTGAGATATATTTGAATAAACTTTCCACAAACAAACGAGCGCGCTTTAAAAAAGCAAAATTATTTGTATGATTGTGGTAATGTAGAATTACCCAGGATAGTAGAGACTTTTAAAATTATCTGGCTAAAACAACCAGTTCTAAATCCAAATCAGTCATTTATATTGATTAGCATACTCTATTCTAGTGTTTTTTTTTTTGTTATTCATTAGTCCTTTTATTTTTCAATATTCATTAATCCTTTCATTTTTTATTATTCATTAATCCTTTTTTATTTTCTATTTGTCTTGTAATTGTCTTGAAATATATTCACTTTTTTATTATTTTTATTTTTTATCTTCTTACTTATTATTTATTACTATTATTTTTTTTCATCTATTTTTTAGATATTTATTTATTACTATTATTTTTTTTTCATCTATTTTTTAGATATTTATTTATTATTTATTATTATTATTTTTTTTTTCATTTTTTTTCATTTTTTTTCATTTTTTTTTCATTTTTTTTTTCATTTGTTTTTCATTTATTTTATTTATTGTTTATTAATTTTCATCAATTGTATTTATATGTACATCGCTACTACTTATAATCAACGAGCGCCGTTGAATAAAAAATGGAAACTTAAACATTTTAAAGTATACATTCAACTTCTTTAAAACATTAAATTGAATTAAAATAAATTGAATTAAAAAGATTTTCTCTAATTAAAAAATGTATCAGCACCAAATATTTCCGAGATACTTAACAAATACTATTATATTTGTTTGATTATCATCCTGGGCTTGGGTTTATTTGATCGTTTGTTTTCAATGTTTCATATATTCTACCCGTTGTGGGTGCTTATTTATGTATTTATTCATTAAAGGTTAATCCATATATTTCCTGCATTTCCAGGTTGTGGTCCCTGAATTTCCAGCTACTTCAACTAATTAGATTCTTCTTTCGTAAATATTTTCGATCGCCAACGGTGATCGCGAACGATGATATGAAAGATTTTTTTTCATATGTATGTATATGCTTTCATTCTTAATTTTATTCTTAATTTTAATTTTAATTTTAATTTTTTTTTTTGCAATGTTGCTTCTTGCTTAGTACCACACAATATGTCTTGCATCAAATTCACATCAACCCATTTGAAAAATATTCAACTAACTTGAAAACATGGTTCGGTTGGTGAAGTTTGCAATTATTGCAGCGCTGTTGATATTGGGACTTTGGATAATCTTGAACCGTCAGTATAATGCCAAAACTAGCCTTGGAAATTCTGACCAGGGCATAGTTTCGTCTTCGCGAGATAGGGATGGGAAACCGTTGGTTGGAGGTCATATTCAGACGGGTCCTTTACAGAAATATTGGGCTCGTACTATGGAAATCATGGCACTACTGTCTCCGCACACTGCAAGGGATAATATTATCATATTGAACCATAAGCAAGATATTGGGGATGTCAAGACAAAAGAAGCGTTACTTGCTAGATCATTGGTTTCTAGTGAAACCATTGAAGAGATTCGACTGAAACATCAACTTTATGTGCGAACAATGCCAAATCATTTGCCGTATGAAAAAGATACTAAGGGAATTGTATTCATTGGCGGTGGGAAGTTTTCTTGGCTCATGTATTTATCGCTCATGGGGTTACGTGATACTGGTTGTAAATTACCGGTCGAAGTTATTATGCCCACTTATGCAGATTATGAAAACGAGTTATATTTTTGTAAAAAAGTATTACCTAAATTGAATGCTAAATGTGTGGTTATTCCGGAAGTAATGGGGGACGATGCGATGTTACATATTGAGGAGAAATTCAAACTGTACCAATTTAAACTGTTGGCACTTATGGTATCATCTTTCCAGCATGTATTATTACTTGATTCAGATAATGTTGCCTTGGACAATCCAGAATTTATATTCAACTCCAAAGTTTATAAGAAGTATGGTATGATTACATGGCCCGATTATTGGCAAAGAACCACATCACCTTTATTCTATCATGTTGCCAATAAGCACGTGGATGAATTTACTAGAGTTCGATTTGATTCATTCCCCATGACACCAGTGAAATTGACTCAAGATCAATCAAAGAAAACGTCTTATCACGAATTTGCAGGTACGATGGTAAACCCACTGACTGAATCCGGACAATTTGTAATTAATAAGAAGACCCACAGTAAAACTTTGTTACTTTCCATGTACTATAACGTTTACGGTATTAAAGCGTATTATCGATTACTTTCATTGGGGGAAACTGGAGAAGGTGATAAAGACACTTTTGTGGCGGCAGCTCACGTCTTAAATGAACCTTATTACCAAGTTTTAACTAATGTGAGAGCTTTAGGGTATTTCGGTGCAAATGGATTCTCTGGCGTAGCCATGATGCAAAGAAACCCTCAAGAGGATTTTGAATCTTTTGAGAAAAACTTTGCTAACGTTGACGTTAATGGCAAATCAGTGCAAGAAATTGAGAACTTATACGAGAAGTTTGATAATGAATTCTTCAGTGCTAATAACGATATACCTTATCTTTTCATGCACTGTAATTTCCCTAAACTTGAACCCAATAGACTCATGGATACTTCAGTATTTGATCCAAAGGCTAACCGCTTAGGCTATAGAATGTTTAGTGGTTTCAAGTATGAGAGAGGGGTACTTGCAGGGAAAGATTTTGAACTACAAATGTGGACTAATATGAAAAAGGCAATTTGTGAGGATGAAATCCCATTTATTAATTTTGAAAGGGAGAATATGCAAAGGTTATGTGATATGATTTCCAATGAGGTTTCCTGGCTAGTGAAAAACCCAGTTTAATTTCATTACCACCACTAATAATCTCATAAATCACTATAATATGTTCTATGTACTTAAAAATAAATCATTTAATTAAACAAAGCGTAAAAAAAAAATGTGAAAATGATATTACAAATATATAAATAAAAAAAATAAAAAATTACATAAAATATAAAGAAAAAAATGCCTACTACTTGAGTGGTTTAAATACATTACTCGCTTTATTATATGGTGCGGCTGAACAAAGAAAAAAACGCGACATAAAGTTTAATCAAACTTAGCCGTACAATTGTGTTGGTGCGCATAAATGAAAATCCATTTTTCAACGTGCTAGGCCACATATAAAACAACCCTAATTGTGGTATCCACATTTCAACAGAAAGAATCACCCCATTTGAACAAATGTGTTTTCATGTAATTGTGAAAAACACACACACACACACACACACACACACACACACACACTTAACACGCACATAACACACGATAAAATAAGAATTTAAAACAAAACCAAAAAAGAAATAAACTAAAAATATGTAGCTTTTAAATGCCAAAAAAGCATGTCAATCGAAAACGCCTTGACCAAAATTGAGAAATTGTTATATGCAAATTTTTAGTAGCTTTATTACTGTATTCTTCAACTTCATTAAGGGTTCATACTGCAATGGTTTCTCAACTCGATTAAGGGTTCATACTACAATGGCTTCAGTATAGGTACTCACAAATATAGTTGGATATGAGTATAGATAGACCAAAATATTGAATAGCCTCTTAAATGTCATAGTTTCACCATGTTAGTACCTGAGACTTAATTCTATATTCGGGTAGAATAGGGCGATTTGGGGCGATACATATAGACGACGATTAACAAGATAAAAACTATATATTTTCTATTTTATCCAGTACCATGGAATAAAATTTTTTTTGAATAATTATTGAATCACAATGTATGTTGATGAAATATCAAAGAGAATTATAATATACACAGCTTCTGATGATGGGATTAATCCATTAATTTATATTGTTTTCATTGTCATTGTGCCTATACTTACATTGCTCTTCTATGGGTTGAGAAGACGGAACAAGAAGAAAAAGATACTTGAAGCAAACCAGCAATACTACCAAGGAACCATTGTTCAAAATCCTCCAAATCAATTCCCTAACAACAATTATGTTCCAAGCGAAATGAAGGAAATTGGTCACAAATCTGAAACAGAAATCAATGAGTATGAACATTCACGGACTAGTACTATGGGAGAGCTGACCCATTTTTCTCCTCCACCAGGAAATCCTCCTCCACATATTAATGATGCTTCTTCTCCAACAGGAAATCCTCCATGTATTGATAATGTGAATGATTCCATTGCAACACCACCTAAGGCTTACAAGTCCTAAAACAAAAAAAAAAAAAAAATAATAATAATGATAAAAAATAACATCAAAACTAATAATTAAACTTCAAATGTATTTGAAAAATGAGTCGCTTAATTGATATCCAATTCATAAAAAACAAACTGATAATGTATAATTTCATTATGTAATATAGTTGTATTTATTTCAAATAAACATACGTTTACCTATTTATATTGTGGTATAATAGTGCCAATTATCTATCAATCCATATAGATCTATTGATACATATATTGGCATGTAATATGCAGTACGTAACTTCACAGCTATATAGAGGTCTAATACAATGTATCTTAATGTCTGGGTGTTCCTATACCTTTCAATTACTTGGTGCTTGTTTGAAACATTGTGATTGTACCTGCAATACAATTTGAAAAACAACAATATATAAACGAAAAATAAAAGCATCAAATAAATCAAAAATAAAAAGAAAAAAACAAATAAATAAATATCAAAAAAAATTAAAATAAAATAGAGAAATAAGTACTAGTTAACCCATATATGCATGCATGCGGCTGATATCTTGGCAGCTTACTTAACCAAGTCTATTAATTACTTTTACCTTGCTATGGGAGATTCATTCATGACCTCATAGATAGCCCTACATGCAGTACATATTATTTTCAGTATGTAAGCAGCAATATTCACAATTGAATTTGTTCAGAGTAGCAAAATCAAGTAAACATGCACATTAACGAGTCTTACAAGAGAGACTACTATCAAAACCCATATTACCATCACAGAAATCGTGGTCGATGGGCATTATTTGCACTTTTAGCTCTTATCCCTATTGCTATTGCACTTTATTTTATTTTCAGGATTTTCAAAAGAAGACAAAGAACCCATCAAGTTGTTGATTATAATCAGCAGTATTATCAACAAGGTTCAAACAATGCTGCTAATTATAATCCGGGATATGGAGGAGGATACGAAGGAGGATATGCAGGGGGACCACCTGGAGGACCACCTACTAACTCCAACTATGGACCTTCAAATACTTATAATGGTGGCAACTATCATCAATATGATACCAATCGTGACGGGCAAACCATGGGTACATACCAAGATGATACCTATGCCAATAATAATGAATATCAACAATATGAGGCACCCCCAGGACCACCTCCAAAGACCTACCAAGGAGCTTAACTTTTAAAAATTGAAAACAATGAAAAATTAAAACTGATTCATATATACATGTATTTGACTACTTTATTACAAACACTATAACCGAATAAATTTCATGTAATTGCGCCAATTGTATATCATCAAACGTATACCATTAAAAATATATCAATTACTTAATTTGGCATCGACAAATTCATGTCTTTTCTCATTAACTTCAATACCATCTAATGCGGCTTCGTCTTCAAAAACAAGGTCCGCCTCATCGATATTGGAACGAGGCCCAATGTACCACTTGCGGGCATCGATAAACCACCAGATGGCGACAATTAAAAGAGGTCCAAAAAAGACAACAACTGTCCAATTCATGGTGTCCGGAGTCAAATTGGCACCTTTGACAGTTGGGAAACATAAAACTGGTATCATGACGATAACAAAAGCAATGGACACACACCCTATTGGAGTCAGCCAACGACCTAAATGCCAAGGTCCTCTTTGGAAATCTTTCAGACAAGTGATTTTGAACAAGGTTGGCATAGTGAATGATACAAAACCGGCAATCCCACCAACAGAGAAAACAGCACCGATAGCAGTATCTCCTGCAAATAAGAGCAAAAGAAAGAGCTGACCAAGAAGTGTATTGATCCAAACTGCATTCATTGGAACTTTTGTGGTAGGATGAACCCGTTTCCACCATCGAGACATTGGGAAAAGTCCATCTCTAGAATAAGAGAAGGTGACTCTCAGTGCAGCAAGCAAACAGGAACATCCCATGAACCAACTCAGAATGGCAGTCATGGCACCAGAGCATAATACCAATTTCCTATCAAGAATTTGTGTAAGATACGTCATGAAAGGTTGACCTAAACCTTGAGGATCTTGGGATATCATATCTATATCATAAACTGTATAAGCAATTGCAATCATGAAAATCCACCCAATAAGTCCGCCTACAGTGGCAGTTAACACAATGGCTCTTGGAGCTGCAATTGATGCATTCAGACATTCTTCAGCCAAATGGAATGGTGAATCATAACCAGACATAGCCCAAATGACTCCTAAAAACAGCATAAGCATTGCCATACCGTTGGGGTAATCAGTTTGATTGTACAACCCCCAAGCTTTAGCATTGTCATTCCATTTAGCTGCTCCTTCATTGATTTCTTGTCTCTTGTTACCAGCCAAGACACAAACGAAAACAATGATTAAAAAGATCATATTGATAGAGGTACTCACCAGGTTAAATTTGGCTAGCCATTTAGTGGGACATGAACATATGATAGCGTGAGAAATTTGAATTGCTGAGGTCAATCCATAAACTTGTCCACTAGTAGGACTATAAGACCCATTAGAATTATAAGCGTATATAGCCAACATTAAGGAAGCACACGAATAATCCACGGAGGGCATAGCAGTGATTTGACACATCCAGTTGGCAAAGCAAGTCATC
Organism: Kurtzmaniella cleridarum; assembly: GCA_030573815.1. Lineage (NCBI taxonomy): Eukaryota > Fungi > Ascomycota > Pichiomycetes > Serinales > Debaryomycetaceae > Kurtzmaniella > Kurtzmaniella cleridarum. Next base: position 135,385 of record JAJMDQ010000004.1, on the reverse strand, counting down.
CAAGTAGCAAATGGAGCCCATTTTTTAGGGGCAAGTTGAGAAACAGCATAGGGAGTACCAGCTGACGTAGGGAATGCAGAAGCCACTTCTGCCATGGAAAGAGCCACGGAAATGATGAAAAATACCGCCAATAGCCATGGTATAGGAGAAATACCAATAACCAATTGTTGGTATTCAAAGCAGGCAGCAATGGAAGGTAGCAATCCTAAAACAGAGAAGGAAACGGCGAAAATGGACCACATAGAAAACTCTCTTTTAAATTCTTGCTTGTAACCCAAAGCTAAAATCTTAGCTTCATCTTGAGTAATTTCATGATCGACATTAATGGTGATTCCTCTATTGGATAATATGGAAGTAATATTTAACTGATCCACTTGAACTTGTGACGTTATGGACCGGAGGCCAGGAGTAGCTGATCCAGATTTAGACATACTATGTGTTGAAAATTGGGCTGGGCTAGAGTGCTCGTTACTGGGGTGTAAGTATTGAGATTTATTTATGATATGACGTCAATAAGTTATGAATATACCTTTTCTCTGGAGATGGCAAGGAAGTGGAATCAATGCAAATAGGGCTATTAATAATAATAGTAATCAAAAGTTAATAAATCTTTTTGATAATAAAATTGATGGTTTATATGAATTAAAAGTGCAAGAATTAAAAAAAAAATCTTTAAAGTTTAGCCTTTTAATTTAGAATCTGGGTAAGAATCCAATTGAAGTGAATAAAAATTAGTTTTTTTCTACTTTGTAATAGTTACCTCTTATATATACATTTTTGATCGCTTTTTTTTACATTCAGAAAATCTCCTATCAATGAAATAACTTGAAAAGATAAGGCACAACTATTGTTTTTTTTTTTTTAACAGTTTGAATTATTTTTTATTTATCAATTTTTTTTTAACTTTACTATTTTTTTAAAGTTTATCTTAAGTATTGATAGCTTTTTTTTTTTTTTTT